>JASZXT010000273.1:0-32624 GCA_035521555.1 Lecanoromycetidae sp. Uapishka_2
CCCTTCATCGTCCACCTCTTCGCTCCCTCGTCCACAATCTCCATCTATCCTAGATACTGCGCCTAGATTGGCACCAACATCGACAGACGCGCCTACGTATCTTCCATACATCCCTGCTCGAAGCTCGCCAACTCGATCGATGCTATCGCGAACCTCATCCGAATCATCTCGTCCTCCACCCTCAGAAATCCCTTACGAACCTGCTGATCTCAATGGAAGTCCACGTCCAGGATCTCCTTCTTCGAAATATAGTAGTAGTACGAAACGCCCCTTGCCTCCAGCACCACTATTTTCGGGACCACAAGCAGCAAGTCACTCTTTTGAGAACCTTGGAGAACCTACCGCAATTCCAATACATGAAGACGAGGATGACGTCTTTGGACACAGAGGTGAGGAGGCTAGACCAAGTCTGAAGTCGCATGAATCCTTTCAATCTCAATCGACCTTCACGGAAGAATACTACCCAAAGGAGGAAGAGGACCACTTTGGGCCAGCGCCCACGGGACGACAAGAACGGAGACGTGGTGCAAGACAAGCGCAAATGGCAAAGAAAGAAGTGCGCCTGATCAACGGAGAATTAATCCTGGAGTGCAAGATACCCACGATTCTTCACAGTTTTTTGCCCCGAAGGGATGAAGTTGAATTTACCCATATGCGGTACACCGCTGTGACTTGTGATCCCGACGACTTTACTTTGAAAGGCTACAAATTGAGACAGAACATTGGCAGTACAGCAAGAGACACCGAATTGTTCATCTGTGTCACAATGTATAACGAGAACGAACTCGACTTTACGCGAACCATGCATGGAATTATGAGGAATATCTCGCATTTTTGCTCCCGTTCGAAATCGCGAACTTGGGGCAAAGATGGATGGCAAAAGATCGTAGTCTGTATCGTATCCGACGGACGCCAAAAGATACATCCAAGGACATTGGATGCTCTTGCTGCGATGGGTATCTATCAGGACGGTATTGCAAAAAATCTGGTGAACCAGCGAGAAGTGACGGCACATGTTTATGAATACACTACTCAAGTCTCACTAGACGCCGATCTCAAGTTTAAGGGAGCCGAAAAAGGAATTGTACCATGCCAGATGATCTTCTGTTTGAAGGAGAAAAATCAGAAGAAACTCAATTCTCATCGGTGGTTCTTCAATGCTTTCGGAAAAGCCTTGAGTCCCAATGTCTGTATCTTGCTAGATGTGGGAACAAAACCAGGACCTAATTCGCTTTATCACCTCTGGAAGGCTTTTGACACTGATTCGAACGTGGCTGGCGCTTGCGGAGAGATTTACGCTGGTAAGGGTAAAGGTTGGTTGGGTTTACTCAATCCACTGGTAGCCTCGCAAAACTTCGAATACAAGATGTCAAACATTCTCGACAAGCCGCTAGAGTCAGTCTTCGGATACATCACAGTATTGCCTGGAGCGTTGAGTGCGTATCGGTACTATGCCCTGCAGAATGATGCTACTGGCCATGGGCCATTGAGTCAGTATTTTAAAGGAGAAACGCTACACGGACAGAATGCGGACGTCTTCACGGCGAACATGTATTTGGCCGAGGACAGGATCCTATGTTGGGAGCTAGTTGCAAAGCGAGATGAGAGATGGGTACTGAAGTACGTGAAGAGTGCCACTGGAGAGACGGACGTACCAGGTAAGCTCTTTGGAAACGGCGCGAGGGCTTCTCTAATCCTTGGCAGATGCTGTACCCGAATTCATCTCGCAGCGAAGAAGATGGCTGAATGGTGCATTCTTTGCTGCTGTATATTCGCTTGTACACTTCAGACAAATATGGCGTACAGATCATACCATTGCTCGGAAAATCCTTTTGCACATAGAGTTTGTCTATCAGTTTGTCAGCTTAGGTTTTACATATTTTTCGCTGGTGAGTAGAAAAGCGGTGAACAGGAAGCCAGCATCTGCTAATACATTTACAGGCCAATTTCTACCTTACATTCTACTTCATCGCAGGGTCGTTATCGGATCCGAAGCTTGATCCCTTTGGTCACAATATCGGACTGTACATCTTCGTAATTCTGCGTTTCTCATGTGTGCTGTTGATATGTTGCCAATTCATCCTCTCTATGGGTAATCGGCCTCAAGGGTAAGCCCAGACCCAGCGCACTTTTGCCCAGATGAAATTGACAATCCTCCAGAGCCAAGAAAATGTTTATGTCCAGTATCATCGTGTTCTCCATAGTAATGGCCTACACAGTCTTTGCATCCATCTACATCGTCGTCACCCAATTCAAATCCAAAAACACCTCCTTCCATCTCGGCAACAATGTCTTCACGAATCTAATCGTCAGCACCGGCTCTACAGTCGGTCTCTACTTCTTGATGTCCTTCCTCTACTTGGATCCATGGCACATGTTTACCTCTTCAGCGCAATACTTCGCCCTGCTCCCCTCCTACATCTGTACACTGCAGGTATACGCTTTCTGCAACACGCACGATGTAAGTTGGGGAACCAAAGGCGACAATGTCATCCAAATGGATCTCGGCGCCGCGGTGAGCGGAAAAGGCAATACAGTCGAGCTCGAAATGCCAAGCGAACAATTGGACATCGACTCTGGCTATGACGAAGCGCTTCGAAATCTTCGAGATAGACTCGAAGTCGCAGCACCAAACGTTAGCGAAGCTCAACAGCAAGAAGATTACTATCGCGCTGTACGTACCTATATGGTCATTGCCTGGATGGTTGCCAATGCCATTCTCGCTATGGCTGTAAGTGAAGCCTACAGCAGCACGCACGTTGCCGACAACTTCTATCTCAAGTTCATCCTGTGGAGTGTAGCAGCTGTGGCCTTCTTCAGAGCCATTGGTAGCAGTACATTCGGTGTCATCAACATTATCCATATGATTGCTGAGGGGAGGATGAAGATGTCGTGGAAGGGAGTGAAGGTGCCGGATTGGGTGTCAGATACTGGCAGCAAGGTTAGTAGTAAATTTAGCTTCTTTGGACAGAGTAGCTTGGCAAGTAGTATGGGGAGATCGTCAAGGACGTCAAAGAGTTGAGGGGTGGGGTTGATTTGAAAGGACAATGGTGTTTGGAAAAGTGGTATGTCTCGAACTAGCGGCTTGATTTGGATTCAGCATGGATGGCGAGATTTATGTAAATCTGCTGGATACAGATGATCCACAGGGATCAGATTCAATGTTGAACTTTGATTGTACATGCAATGCTCTGTCTTTTCACAGACACTTCCCGTCCCATCAAAATCATGGTGAATAAGAACGACTCTATGGGGTATCTCTCGCATTATTAAACAAAGGGACGTCTTCCCGCCTCAATGACGGTGATCCTTTGCATTGTGAAACATTTGAACAGGTGTAGAAAAATCCTGCAACAAAAGTCGCAGCTCGTCACGGATGGCTCAACGAACCTAGACTTTGCGAACCTGTGGGGTGTCCGGCACGTCCCAGATAGAAGTGGAAGGATGTGGCTCCATTTTGACATGAGCATTGGTTGAAGGGTTTGATGATATCTCTTGATCCGAAGAACGTTGCTCCTGGGCGCCAGCCAATGCAGGTGGTTCGGAGAAAGTGGAAGAAGCGGAAGGCTTGAAATTCGGTGGGGCATACCGGTTTTGGTATATTGTCTGGTTGATATTTGAGGTGATCGCGTTTGGCTTGCCGAAGGAAATCGGCGAGGTAGAGGTGAATACGGGAAGGTCTTGCTTGGTTCGCTTTGCTGTGATGGGTGTCACTGGACGCGGGGACTGAGGCTGTTGATCATGTTGAAAAGGAGGTGGAGGTGCTGGTCGAGGAGTTTCTACTTTGCTCTCATCATTGTTTGGCTCATTCACGATGTGCCGAGCGGACGATGCAGGATGTGGATCGTGTGAGAGGACAATTGGCTTGGAGGGAGCAACAATGGGTTCTTGTGTAAGTTGAAGGCATTCGGCAGCGCTAGGCTGAATCATGGGGCTTGTTCCTGGCGGGTTGTGCGCTGGCGCTGAGGCGGACACTTGCAAGGCGTCCTCGGATTTCGTAGCGGATGGCGTGGTTTCCTGGATCATAGCGGGCTCATCGGGGTCGGCCTTTGAAGTAGATGCATATTTCATAGGCTTGACTTTGGATTTTACAGGTGAAGCTGCTTTGGTAGTCTTTGGCGCTGTAGATTTGGTAGGTCTTCCTCTCGGTGCAGGCTTTGGCTTTGGTTGTCGAGCTTCATACTCGTCCCTTGGGGGGACTTTCAATTTTATGCTCATCTTCTTCATTCCCGACGCCAATTGATCTACATCCCGATTTTTGAGTTCCTCATTCTTTGCCAGTGGTGCTTTGATAGTCTCATGACCCATGTTTGTAGGTGTTTCTTGAATTGTGGGAGTGGATAGCGCAGAAGTGCCTGAGGGAACACGGGCTGGCTCAGGTCTTCTAGAAGTCTGGACCTTTGACGATCCCAGGGGCGGATTTACTGAAGCTCGCGCTTTC
This sequence comes from Lecanoromycetidae sp. Uapishka_2, assembly GCA_035521555.1. NCBI lineage: Eukaryota > Fungi > Ascomycota > Lecanoromycetes > Lecanoromycetidae sp. Uapishka_2. The sequence continues at coordinate 4,442 of JASZXT010000273.1, forward strand.
TTGACAACCAGCGGATCCCGACGCAGCTGAACATCAGTCGCAGAGCTATGACTGAAGTCTGATCCTCTATCCGTTGTTGCAGAGCTTGCGGTGGACGCTACGCTCGAGCGTCTTCTCGTGTGCTTCATAGGTTGTCCTACGGCTGACTGACTAACGGTTGCGGCTGAGGGTTCCTCTTCCTCCGCCAATAAGGAAACATCAGCAATGGTTTGCCGACGAGTCGCCCTAGATACAGGCTTTGATTCTTCGTCTTCTAGGTACTTCTGTGGCTTGGCTTTTCGATCCCTTAGTTGCATCGTCTTCAAGTCGCTAACAGGCGCTTCTGTAGGTAGCCCGATGGTTGAATAGCGATCGCGACGTGCTCGACTCGCCTCTGCATTAAGGTCCTCAGGCCTGCAGCTCCGGGTTTCGCGATTCGAAGGCACTAACAGCTTACTTAATTCATACGCAGCTGTAGCCCAGTCAACAGCTGGAGGTGGTGGACTCGGCGCCCTGCTCATCGTAGCCCCCGTTTGATGGCTATTCGGCCCGGGGCCGGATAGAGAACGACGACCCTGGGGAGGTGACACAATTTTGGCGGTGTACGATTGAGTTGCTGAGGTGTACGTCGACCGTACATCGACTCGTTGCTTTTTCGGAGCCGCTGAGGGAGCTGGCGGATTTACCAGCGTTTCAATCGCTTCCAAATGTTGCAGCGACCACCATTTCGAATGAAATGTTTCCGTACTAACCTTCATTGCGTCGGCTTGACCAGGCGTGAATTCACCATTGATGTTCAGAGTCCCAAGCCTTCGGCTGATCTCCTGGCCCAACCCGTTACTCGAACTGGGACGAGTAGAAGACCCAGTACCAACGGTCAGCCCACTTATATGGCTCAGAACGCCACTCATAAGTGCTCGATCACTGTAGCCACCTTCCAAGACACTAAGCACTCGTCCGTCGACCCCAAGACCTTCTTCCTCGGCAATCGCAATCACATCTTGCGTGAGTCGCGCGTAAAAATCTGTAGGAACATTGACTTGATGTCTTTGCATCCCAGGACTCTCCCATTCACTTGCGTCGAACCCTGCCGAAAGGAAAATTGCCGCTTTCGGCCGAGGATGGGTTGGGGCTTGACGCAGCCGATCTGAATGAGCCCGAAGGAAGTTCCTTGCCTTTATTAGTACTACCGTGTACTTTTCATTGTATAGCTCCCAAAATTCAGCCTCTGTCTTCCAGGGTTGAAGATGGACATTCCAGATCGATTGCCCGTGGGCGTTCTCGATACATAGACTTGCATCACGTACTTTTTCGTCATCACCCATCTCACAAGGATAGGAATTTATGTCATGCAAGCTGAAGTAGCCTATAGCTGTCTTCTTAGATATAGGAGTATTCTTTGGCAGTGAAGCAATACTCGAGTTATGAGCCCAAGTAATAGATTGAGAACCATCACCATGGTGCAGATCGAAATCAATGATAGCTGCGTGAGTTAGACCATGGTTCAATACTGCGTGCCCAATGCCAACATGAACATTATTCAGCCAGCAAAAGCCGGACGGCATATCGGCAGAGCAATGATGTCCAGGAGGCCGGATGCAGACGAAGGCTCTGCTCGGTCCATAATCATCGAAAATCGCATCGACACCCTCGCAAATACCACCCAATGCACCCTCAAGTGCACTCAAAGATTCTGAACATAAGTACAGATCACCTTCGTGGAGCTTTGGCCTCTCTACATTTACGTTGCTATTCACCTGATCTGCTGTACTGGGTCTTGTGAGCTCCTTTCCGCTGAGGGCTAATTTCGATTCAGCAGCATCGCACATGGCGGAAAGCTCGTTCATCCACTTGGTGCCATGGATAGATGTCGCAGCCGGAGATCTCAAAGAGAGTTTTCGAGCTGTCTTGTGAACTCTGAATGGGATTGAAGGAAGAGTAGATGGGGGCTTCTTGGGATGCGGAGGAGCATCACCCTCTGCATGCCGTCCACCGAGACGGACATAAGCCATAGCGAGGCCCAAAATAGAAGCATGTATACGCTCTGGGCGCTCTACTATAGTGCTGAGATTGGCTCTCGATGTTCGTGGTCGTGAATAGCGATGACCGTAACAGTCATCTTGGAGGATCACCACTGTTTTAGCTTTTTCTGCAATGCTGGAGCCATGAATATGTAATTGCATTTCCTTTTTAAAGAATTCATTGGCGACAGAAGCGGCGGTAGCAGGAGGCTGTGGTATTTCTTCTGCTGGTGGAGGCAGAGAGGATCTAGCACCCATGCTCGACGTTGGCGAGGAAGCCAGATAGGAAGACGTTCGGCGGAATACTGGTGAGCGCGGCGGAGTGCCTCCACTTTGTAAGGAGCTCAGAGAAGTTCGCTTCCGCAGTGTAGGTGTTGTAGAGCGTTCATTGCCCTTGAGGGAACTAGAACTCGGGGCTCTTCGTAGAGGGTCTTTGGTGGATGTATTTGAGGGGCCAGGCGAAGGAACCCCACGACGCTCTAGAGACGCTGTAAGTGGAGCAACAGGAGATGAGGGTGGGAGAGCTATTGCAGCTGCAGTTGATAAAGACATGCGTTTCGCGGCGCCCTCATGGTTTATTGACTGAGACATGGTGTTGTCGCTGGAATGCTCTTCGCAATTGTGAGAACCCTTCGTCTATTGGGCTGTTTGCTGTAGAGTGACTGCTCGCAGCAGACGAGCAGAAACTTCTAAGTGTAACATTATGCACCGAGCACGTTATGAAACGGTTATGATCACACAGAGTTGATCTGGCGCCAGGAAGCGCGTCTTCCGATTTAGTTCTAGGGTTCTACTAGCTCCCATTTTTTGAAGAGATTTGTTCTCATCCAATCGATACTGTAACGATACATGTGATGTGATAAATTTACTACAGTACTCTAACAGTCGAATTTCTTCCTTGCAGGTGGCCTCTCGTGAAAGTGAAACAAGCTTGTATGAATACCCTCGAGCACGCTCTTTGATAAGAGTCCGATACTTTGCTCCTACAATACCCTGACATATGCTGTCAAATTGTCAGATTTGGCTACAACTTTTAAGCTGTGAAGCAAGCTACCCAGGTTGGATTTTGATTTTGGTTTCATGGCGAGTCTCTCGTAGTTAAAAGCTTGTTGCTGCTCTTCCATTTCGACCATGTCTACGAAAACTTCCTCTCAATCGCCGGCTCTCGAATTCGAGGTCGTAGCAAAATGCTCGGTCAGTCCGCCTTCTCTTGACCATGAGAACAATGTGCCTCGAGCATCTGCTGGTAGGCTGAAAAGCTGACACCGCCTCTTGTATCAAGACCACCAAGGCCCGTGCTTCAAACCTCACACTACCTCATGGCCCGGTCTCACTACCCATGTTCATGCCAGTCGCGACTCAAGCCTCTCTCAAGGGCCTTACGCCTGCGCAGCTCGCTCAAACAGGATGTAATCTATGTCTCAACAATACTTATCATCTAGGTTTAAAGCCAGGGCAGGACACTTTGGAGAAGGTTGGAGGAGCACATGCTTTGCAAGGCTGGGGAGGCAATATCTTAACGGATAGCGGTGGGTAAGAGGCTTTCTTCTTGAACCCTTGAATTGGAGTATCTTGATGCATCATAACAAAAACCATGGACTCTGATTCCAATGACGTTATTCTGATCAGATTTCAAATGGTAAGCCTACTGAAGCTAGCAAAGGTCACCGAAGATGGTGTGCGCTTTCTGAGTCCTCACGACGGAACGCCATTGTAGGACTCTTCTCCCTTTTACAATAATGCATCCTCGATTGACGATATGTAAGGCTCTTGACACCTGAACATTCAATTTCACTGCAAAATACTATAGGCTCGGATATCATCATGCAACTAGACGATGTCATTGCAACCACCTCGCCGGACGCGGAGCGAATGAAAGAAGCCATGGAGAGATCCATCAGATGGCTTGATCGCTGCATCAACGCTCACAAGCGACCTGAGAAGCAGAGTCTGTTCTGTATCATCCAAGGAGGTCTGGACCTTAAGATGAGAAAGATATGCTGTGAGGAGATGGCAAGGAGGGACACGCCAGGAGTTGCGATTGGTGGGCTTTCTGGAGGCGAAGACAAAGTGTCATATTGCCAAGTGTAAGTGCAAAGCATGGGCTTACCATGATGTGCTAATTAGAGAAGGGTCAACGCCTGCACTGACTGGCTGCCCCAAAACAAGCCTCGCTATGTCATGGGCGTCGGCTACCCAGAAGATTTGGTGGTCTCGGTAGCTCTTGGAGCAGACATGTTCGACTGTGTCTGGCCCACAAGGACTGCTGTACGTTTTACATCTACATCTGCATTGTCCTGTTTGCTAAGCCGCCTTTGCTAGCGCTTTGGCAACGCGATAACCTCGACTGGCACACTGAATCTCCGCCATGCCACATTCGCCAGCGACTTCAACGTCATCGAAGAGGGTTGTTCCTGTAGCTGCTGTAGGCCAGAAGACCAAGGTGGTCTCGGTATCACGCGAGCGTATATCTACCACGTCGCATCTAAGGAGACCGCCGGAGCTCATTTGTAAGCCAGTGAGGCTTCTTGTATTGAATTTCTAAATTTGCAACTTCTGCTAATCGATGCATTACCCGGCAGGTTAACAATTCATAATGTACACCACTTGCTCTCGCTGATGAGCCGGGTCCGGGCCGCGATCGTCGAGGATCGGTACCCAGACTTCCTGCATTCGTATTTCGGGAAGTTGTACGGTGGAGACACAGCGAAGATTCCCACATGGGCTTCAACTGCATTGAGGGAGGTCGGCGTAGAGCTGATTGTGTAGAAAAGAATTGGACAGACAAATGCTCCTGCCTTGGATCAGGAGCCACCATTGCTGTGCAGCACTTCTTGCAATTCTATGAAGCTTCGCTTTCCATGTCTCTTCAGATGATCGAGATATCTCCAATGACGGCTTGATGGTCAGAATTATAGACCCCATCCTCAAACCTATTGGGAAGAACTGCGTACCCATCCACAACCCACGACTTCTCAGCGGAAGTCTTTGCGGGTTCGCGTGCATCAGCACCTTCGACGTCTTCTTTGTTAATAAAAATAAAATCGATTCTCGTGCGCCGCGTTGTCTTAGAATCGAATCCGGAGAAACTATTTAGATCTCCATAGCGTTGACTTTCTGGCACCATCTTCTGCATGTCGACCATTGGAGAGCGCTTGCTCGTCATCTCCTTGTATGCTTCCTGATCTGGCTCACTGTTGAAGTCCCCCGCAAGAAAGACCGATGGACTCTTCGGGTGGGATTCCTGATCGGAAAACAAGCGGACTTCTTTCAATATGATCTTCGCAGCCTCCAGCCGGGATTTGCTACCCTGGTGGTCCAAGTGCGTATTCATAGCAACTACATTCTTTTGAGTCATGCGATGCTGAAAAGAAGCTATTGTCAAAATTCTAGTACAAGCAGCATCCCAACTCTTGGATGGTCGATCTGGAGTCTTGCTGAGCCACACGGTCTTTTGCATTTTCAATTCCCACACTGCAGGTCTGTACAGGATGGGCGAGTACTCTCCAGCTTGGTGTCCATCATCACGGCCCACTCCAACGTACTCCCATGCGTTCTCTTTGCTATTCAGATCTGATAAGATATCGGCCAATTGCTCGTGAAGCACTTCTTGCAAGCATATGAATGACTCGGCGCAATGGACTGTATTGAAACGGAGCTCGTTACAAAGGTATGGTCTACGAATAGCCCATCTTTCTTCGCCTTTGAAAGGTGACTGCGTTGCATAGCGGATATTATGGCTAAGCACTCGAACAGCCAACGGCTCGTAGACCCTCATAATCCTGACTGAAGTAACAAGAGGCGCGATCCAAAGTAGAACTAAGATACTTGAGCTAGAAATCTGATATACGTGTATATCAAACAACTTTGGGGCTTTCAATGAAGCTGGAGATTGATCATGGATTAAAGAGAAGGTAGACAGGCTCGTGGTTGACACAATAATTCGGACGCTACCAGCCCCACCAAATATTGATATTAATAACTCCGATTAAAACGTCTTTAGCTAGGAGATCATTGGGCTTAGGTAAGGTACTCTACTCAAGCGGTTTTTAATTGATTACCGATCTAGCCGCTCTAGGCTCTCGACCCTAAGGTACCCTCCAGATATTCAGGGGAACGTGGGGTAAAGTCGGGCAATGTAGCCAATTTAGTTTGTAACATGTATCGATCTACTTAGTCTTAAAAAAATGCCTTAAGCTTGACTTTGATGGTAATAATCGTGAAAGTTGATAAGAGGATGATTGTTTCTTCTTTAGAGGATTGGTATGGATATAAATAGCCTAGGGGAACCAGATCTTGGAAAATGCAGATACGTTTTCACTATCCACCATACATTCGGGTGGGAACAAAGGAAACGTTCCATGCATATGGCTAGATGCATCATTTTCCAAAGCATACTCACAAAGTCCTTTCCACCATCTTGATTCCTTCACGCTCTAAAAGATTTCTAATGGGGTCACAAATTGTCTTTTCGTACGGTGCGACAACACCAGGAGTATTGAGGGCAGGATGACCATCAACCAATAATTGAGTTGCAATGCCACAAGTCACCCCGACCGACTTCGACATCCCCGAATATCCCTTCGGATCCCCCAACAATTCAAGCGTGGAGGTAAAAGTGTCCTGACCCATTGAATTAGCTCAAACATTGCTGGCGAGACATCCTACTTGAAGCTACTGACCCTCTTGCCATCTTCCCACTCAACGACGAACTTATGTTGGAGCATCACAAGATCTCGCTCGCCGGGCTGGAAGCTAAGTAGCGTCTCCAATTGGCCACATAAAGTATCCAACAAGTTGTTTCCACGTATGGTTGCTTCCTTCGAAGAAAAAAGCCCGAAATGGCGCATACCCGATGTGATACGGTCACTCTCAACCTCGCTTGGGAACTTACATTTCTCTTTGACAGTAGCAACGAGCGAACTAGTGAAGAGGATGGTCAGCCGTGTTGTATATATATTTTGAATGAGAGCATACCTCTCGCTAGTATCGGCAGCATTTGTGACATGCTGCGTGATTCCTGCCCAAGTGATACCCGGCTTCAACCATTCCTTCTCCTCGGTATCGAGCCAGCCAACATCTGCGAACGCCTTTATAAATGCCGGATTACCCTCGTATCTCAGCGATCCTCTAATAACAGTCTCCGCTTCGGGGATCTTGTAGAACTCCCTGAATGGGACCGAGTCACGGTTTGGATAAGCGACAAAATCATAGCCCTGTTAACATCCTCGAGTCAGCATTTCTCGCCAGCCTGGGATCGCGTGCGATAAACCAGAAGCATAGAGGCAGCAGGTGCCCACCTCGACCCCCAGATGAAACGTAACAAGCTCAGCAAATAGATGACATTCAAGGGAGATTCTCGATGGACAAGGACATACTTCCTGCACGAACAGCGGCTCCGCGTGGCTCATAAGGTCTTTGGCAGCGATGTCAACTTGCTTGCCGTTACGGATAAATGAGGCCGAGTTCATTTGCGACATGATTGCACCGCGTGGAGACCAGGAAAACTTGAAGCCGAGGGGATTATTCGCGCATTCGAGCGCTGGCAAGCCACCACAGTAGCTGTAGAATTCCTTCACCTGTTGCACCATCGAATGGTCAGCTCATAGCCCATGAAAATGGTAGCTCGAGCAAAATACCTTTCCGCCTTTGGCATGGACTTCTCCGATCTTTTTGACTGCGTATAAATGGTCAACACCAGGATCCACGCTGCGCACAGTTTGGAGTCAGCATTAGATCAGAATTTGAAATATAAGGCATAGTCCTGGGGTAAAGTTTTTCGAAAGCAACTCCGACAAAGTTCTTACCTGCGCATAACTTTGTGTCAGCATTGCTTAATCAAGGGCCGTAATGTGGATTGAGGAAACAGGTTCGGGAGCAGGAGCACACGTTTGCTTGGGTGCTTTGTCTCACGGCCCAAGTCTGGGTACATAACAAGGGTAGATCTCCCAAAATTGTGCGTAAAGTACACGACCCAACTTTTTTACCAGCTAGGGAGGATTGACCAAGTTTTACGTACCCGACTTCATTCAGGATCACAACTCCTGCCTCCTTTGCAGCGGCTTCCAGTTCTCTGATCGCGGGTGACACATAGCTTGTGGTCACAGCGTTGATCTTGTATTTAATCGCCAATTTAATCACGGCAGCATGGTATGTGTATGGCACCAACGATATTACAAGGTTATGATCCCCGATAGCTTTCTCAAGGTCGGCGGGATTGGAGACATCGAGAGAGATAGCTTTTGTTTGCGGCAGGCTGGACGCAAGGCTTTGAGCAGTGGGAAGCGTACGGCAGGCTACATATTCAGTAAGGTCATTCAGCATACTGAGCAAGGAGCCAACCCACCAACAGTGACATGGTTCTTGGAATCTCGAACGAGATATTCCACGCAGGGGCGAGCCACCATGCCGCTCCCAAGAACCAAGATCTTGATGATGGCCATGTTGCAAGGTATGTAAGTGATGTGTGACGATATGCAATAACAATAAGGAGGAGAGTAAGAAAGAGTGGCGTGGAAATAAAGATCCAGCAAGCTGTGAGTGAGAGAAGAATGGAAGGTGAAGAGCTTTTCTGTGGGCAAATATTTTTAAGGCTGCCAGCGCCTCGCATTTAAGATATCACTTTTACTAAATAGGAACTGCTATGAAATAGATTTGTGCGAGTGAGTTATGGAGGCGTACGCCATACCGGTATAGCGGAAGCATAATCGTGTGAAGAGTATACTGAACCGTTGTTCGCATTTATGGGATAGGGTTGGATCCTTATATTATGTATCAGAAAAAGTGTTTCGATGCTGAGTTGCTTACTAGATATATTGCCTATATAGAAGAACCATGAAATAACTAATCAAATAGGATAGGAGGGTAGGAACGGCTTACTACCTAGCGACGGCGACGACGTAGAATGAACAAGAGCGTTAACTTTTGAACTTCCTAGGCTTATTCCCTTTTATATATCGAAGTTAACTTCCTAAGTCTTCTATATATCATGATAGTATTATTTATCGGTGTAGTTATTTTTAATAGATATTAGATGCTAATTGTTCTCTGGATTCTTGCTCGATTACCTAGGCGGTTATGGACCCTGAAGCGGTTAAGTGCGTTACCGTACGGAGTAATGATTACTGACTTAGGTGCGGAGTACTGTAACAGACAAAAGCTTATCGATCGTGATTGGTCAAATCTTGGTACTTTATCTTTACTCGGAGGGTCGGGGGCGCTATCCGGGCGAGCGAGCCCGGTAACCGATCCCCCACTGCCTCCCGCCGTTGGACCCCACTAAACTCGAGGGAACCAAAACACGCGACATTCGTCGACGTCCTCTCTACAATTTTGACCATTCGTGAGAGTGGACAGCATACAACTATGACCGACAAGGAAGAAGTAGTCGGCACGTAGAGTGCCCTCAAAGACAGCGACTACATACTAATATAAGACACAGACTACACGCTCAATAATCCCGATACACTCACAAAGTACAAAACTGCTGCTCAAATCTCTCATAAAGTCTTAGAAGCAGTCACTGGTAAAACCTTGAGTCGATGTTGCCAATGACCATGCTAATCTCTACAAAGGCTGGTGTCTTGAGGGCGAGACAATACTGTCAATATGTGAACGTGGGGACAAGCTATTAGGCGAGGAGGTAGCAAAGGTGTACAAGGGAAAGAAGATCTCAAAAGGTTGGTCGACTTCAGGGCATGAAACCAAAATCTCCGCTTAACGCCATCCCTAAGGCATTTCACATCCGACAACTGTCTCCCCGAGCTCATATATTACGCCATATACACCTCTTTCGACCGATGCCGAGGAAGCCCCTACAGCGCTCAAAGCCAACGAGGCAGTCAAGATCCAGCTTGGAGCCCAGATCGATGGCTTTGGTACGATTGTGTGCGACACGATCATCGTACCGGGAGAGAAGAACAAAGATGACAAATTAGTTGGTAGGGAAGCTGATTTGTTACTTGCAACGCATTACGCAAATGAGCTTCTCCTGAGAATGATGATGCCCCCTGGACTCTTAGCCGCTGGAACGGAAGACGAAAAGAAGAAAGCAACATCAGAAAAACCGTTCACACAATCGAAGATGACCCATCTCATCGAAAAAGCAGTCAAGAGCTACGGCTGCAATATCGTTGAAGGTACTACTTCGTGGCTCTTCGAGCGAAATGAGATTGAAGGCAAAAAGAAGATTGTTCTTTCTCCTTCCTCAGAAGGTGGCAAAGGCGAAGGAGTCCCTGAAGTTGGTGACGTCTGGGGTGTAGAGATGGGTGTCAGTCTCGGTACCGGCAAAATCAAGACTTTGGAAAACCGCCCCACGCTCCATCGGAGGACGACCATCACCTACCAGCTGAAGAGACCGAGCTCCAGGCAAACGCTGTCCGAGATCGTAAAGAAATTTGGTACCTTTCCTTTCAGTCTGAGGCAGCTTGACGATGAGAGGGGTGCCAAGGTGGGTGTAGTTGAGTGCGTGCGTTCGAATGTCCTTCGCCAGTATGAAGTTGTTGCAGACAAAGATATGGCACCAGTTGCAAGAGTTCTCACCACGATTGGTAATTTTCCACTCAATTTCTCGCCGCACAAAGTGGGTGGCTGATTTAGTGTAGCTATTACCAAAAACGGCCTGGTTCGCTTGAGTGCGCCGCGGCCTCCAGATGAGTCCAAATACAAGACGGACAAAAAGATCACCGACGAAGAGGTTTTGAGGATTCTTGAGCAGCCGACAGCGAAGTCGACAGGCGCGAAGGGCAAGAATAAGAAGAAGAAGAAGAAGCCTGCAAAGAAGGCAACTGAGGACGAGGACGAGGATTCAAGCGACGAGGAATGAACTCACCACTCATGTGGGGCAAATCCGAAATACCAAGCCTCTTTCTATTGAAGCTGCCCTTGCTGGCTCAGGCGTGATGAGTTTCGATGATTGATATGATTTTGACGGCAAATCATACATGGCTAGCCAGAGTTCAGATGAAAATATTGTCGGGAATCTCGCACCATGCTAGCTAGTCAGCAGACTTTTGCCACAGTGCTGGCAAGGATCAAGGACTCAAAAGCGAATAGAACTTTCTCAAAACCACAATCTATTTCCCTCTTGGCTGTGACTCAATACATATGTTCTCGTAAAAGAGTGACACAGGTAACAATAGCGTAACCTGCGCGAAAGTAATCCCTACAACAAGTGTACCCCTTTATTGGATACCGATACATGGATTAGTAGTCCCAGCACAACATTCTTCAGATGATTCATACGCTGTTACTACTCCTGCGAGATATGATATGAGTAAGCAAGAGTAATACTACTTTCAAAAAGGTGAACTCGTGATCTGTCTTCTATCCTGGTTGTGGGAGGTGAAACCCTTTCAAGTTTCCTTGGCGCTCCGGCTTCAGAGAAACCCATCTCAAGGCCTACGCGCACAACACTCCAAGCACCCAGGGGGCTACGTATCGGAGGCCTGTTAGTGAGTATACAGAAGTAGTCACAGTATTCTATCAAATTGCAACCGCTGACTATCCGCGCAGCTTTCGTTCCCTGGCCAAGCGCAGGCCTCCCCGAATGGCCTCATTAAGGCACATGCGAAGGTCACGGCGATCGAGCCCCACCGACACCCCTATGCAGGACGATCAACCCATAAAGTCCGAAGTCCAGGTAGTCGATCAAGACGAAGACCTATCTGAAGAATGGAGTGAGCCGCCGCTGCGGGCACCGGCACCTAGTTTTGAAGATTACAAAGGACTTGAGAGGCATGGCGTCCTAGAGCATATGGCACCTCTAGGAACTTTACCAGGGAACAAGGTCAAGGCGAGACTGAAACAGCACGATGGCTCCCGGCGAGGGGCTCATCTGAAGAATGGTGACGCACGAGGGGCGAAGGAGGAGGTGAACACTCCTGAACCAGCACTACTTGTTACCACACGACGCTCGGAGCCTCGAAGAGCTGAAGACAGGCAGACGAAAGTTTCATCGCTACGAGAACGAGACACAGATCACGAATATACCCCGGAGGGTAATGTCAAAGTCGCACCGGTGAAGCCCCTTTCAACACATGCGGCTCGTCATGGAACCTCGTCATCACGGACTTCGGAGGATAAGTCGAAGCTTGAGAAGATTGTCGACTCGGCAGTCTTGAGAGCATCCGAGCTGGGAGATCAAGTGCTTGGTATTGCTGTGAAACAGCTGTATGAGGAGAGTCTACATAACCGAGAATTGGCCAACCTGCTCGACGCAGTACTCACGCAAAAGCCAACCTCAAGCCAGACGAATCAATTCCAAAGTTACATCAAAGCTGCGCGAAAGAAAATCAGGGCTGGTGAAGATATCACTTCAACTCCTCAGTCAAAGTCGCCAGCTGCCAAGAGCACCAGTACAAGTGTCACACGCAACTTTGCCTCACCAAATTCGAGTGCGTCCGGCCTCAACCATCTTCCTCCGAGTTCCAATCAACGAGCATCAAGACAACACACAAACAATATGGAGACTAACGGGAGCGCCTCGAAAGACGAGCGTCCTGCAAAGCGTATTAAGCGTTCGATGAGTGTTTCCAGTGATTCGTCTCTCTCATCGTTAGATTCTGCTGTCGAGGACTTTGCTCCCACCTTAGAATCAGCGCTATCAAGCGCTCCCAATCAACCACCTGCCAGAAGGATCATTCATACGAAGCCTCAACCTTCTATGGGCCCTAGGCTAGGATCCTTCTCTACGCGACCTCCAGATCCGTCGACTAGAAGGCCGATCATCTCATCACCGAATCCCAATTACATTCCGCCACCAAAACCCATTCCGCCGGGAAAACCTGAAGTGGAGATCGTTGAGCAAAGGAAGGAGCTGCTCAGAAGGAATTTTAGTGACTTTATGTCGCGAGACAGCGCAGTTCGGACCTCACCTACTCCCGTGAATATAATCCAGCCTGCTCCAATTACTGTGTTGGCGGAGAGAGGACAACAAGTACGGTCACGCAATGGCACTGGCCTCAGAATCAGAAAAGATGAGTACGAAGCTCTTGACTCACCAACATCCTCGAGTTACGGCGACCTCCTTGTACCCCCACCGCCTGGTGCTGCTCGAGGAGGGACGCCAAATCAGCTGGGGCGTCCTCGAAAAGAAGTCAAGAAGGCGGCGCGCATCAAGGTGTCGTAAGTAAACAATTTTCTTATTCTCACGATCTCTTGTTCCATATCGCAATTGTGAAGTGCCATTGTTCCAAAAAAAAATTGGTTGTGAGGCTAGTGGTAATTGGGCATCTTTGTTCCTATTGTCATTCTGTGTTTCGTATTTCCAGCCACCTTTTTTTACAAATCCTCCTTTTTCCATCTCATAGGGACTTATGGACCATTTCCTCTCATCTTTATCTCTATTACATTAAATTCTTCAGTTTCATTTTCATTGCGCTGGCCGCTCTTTTCGAGATACCCCTACAAAAGTGTTTCTGTTTTATCTCCTTTTCGCAATACGCAAGTCGTTTTCAGCGTACAGCATGGCTCGTCCTACTCGCAGAAGCACGCGGACCATTAAAGCAACATTCAAGGCAACAATTACTGAAATTCCTAGCAGCCCCATGAAGAAGCAGCGAGGTGTCACCGCCGGCATCGCCCGTGGAGCGGAGACAGAGAGCAACGCCGTTGGCTACGGACGTAACGACGATAACCAAGATGTAAGCAGAGTCTTTTTCAGCCAAACGCTTCTCAATCAGGTCCTCTTGCTTTTCAAATACTTGTTGAAATGCTCTGCAACTACCTTCTAAGGCCTCCCCGTGTGCATCATGGCTCAGTGACTAAGCTTGGTGTCTAGCAGGGTAACTCTGACGCCTGTACCGCATGCAGCGGCGAAGGTCAATTATTGTGTTGTGATGGGTGCTGGCGCGCTTTCCATTTCACCTGTATCGATCCTCCCATGAACCAAAACAAGCCTCCTCAAGGCGAGTGGTTCTGTCACAAGTGCCAGGAAGCTCGTGTGGCGAAGCCAAGACCTGATCGTGGTATTTTTACTGAGCTTGCCGTTGATCTCAACACGAAGAATGTGACTGCGTTCAAGCTCCCTAGCCAAATCAGAGACTATTTCGAAGGTGTAAAGACCGGCGAAGAGGGCGAGTACGAGGAGATTGGGAACGGCAAAGTCAATAACAAGTGAGCGCACCTCACCCATTGACAAGGATATCTGTCTAACCTCCTACAGGTCAACGACACGATCGGGATACGAAGAACTTCCCAATAATTTCAAGCTCAAAGACAACAAAAACGACACCGTCTTGTGCTACCGATGCGGCAAGTCCACGAGCGAAAAACGCGAGATCATTCCCTGCGACTTTTGTAATTTATCATGGCATTTGGACTGTCTTGATCCGCCGCTCGCGACTGCTCCGAGAAAAACCAGCAACAACGGTAAAACTAGGCACACATGGATGTGTCCCAACCACATCGACGGTGTGCTTGCTAACCTGAAGACCAATGCGCACGTCACAACTTCCAAACAGGCCCAGCCTGCTACTGGCCGCGCATACAAGGTCCGTCGTCCAAAGAATGCAAGCATTGTAGACATCGGTCTGCGTCGTGGTTTCAAGAATAACGGCCTCATTGAGATTGAAAACGAGCCCAGCGATGATGAGAGCGAAAACGAGAAGACCTACCCTCCTGGCGTAATCTATCGGGTTCCCGAGAAGGGCCTGAAGCTTGACTTCATCGATCGTGTAAAGCGGTAAGCTCACTTGGCACCTCTTTTTCTTTCTTCTTGCTGACAATCTTCGCAGTGTCAACGCCGAAGAAGCCCAAGCGAGGGCTGCGAGCTCTACGGTCCAACTTCCTCCTGCAAAACGTCAACGACTCACGAGCACCCGACCCACCACTGCAACCGCTTCTATCACGACAGCTCCTGCTGTCCTCGATCCTTCTGCTACTCCTGCAACTCCTGTAACTAATGGCAACAAAGAGTACCCAGAGGATTTCAACAGCCGGCCTTTCTGCGAGCGTAAAGCCGCGTTGAATCTTCAACAAATGGCCCAATCCGATTCTGCCATCAGTCCTGATCAAGTTGCCAATCTCATCGCAACACTTACCGTAAGTGTTTAAAATCAGGCGAGTACCCAAGAATTGGCTAATAGAGTTGCTAGGCCGAGGCTCCTGTGGAGGTCGAGAAGCTCTTCGCTTCAGAGGACAGTGTCCCAGCCGCCCCTTCAGACGTTGCTTTGGACACTAGCCCTGCCGCTACTCTAGGTCCAGTGGACGAGGAAGAGAAGTCACAGCTGGAGTACCTCATGGCCCTCATTCGCCAGCGCCTTCTTCAAGGCGGCTGTAAGGCAGCAAAGATATGAGGATGTTCTCCCGTTCCAGTTTCGATCATTTGAGAAGTTCGTACGAGAATTTGTAAAGGGGAAGAAGTATTTACGCAAATACTCCTGCTATTGGCCTTAGAGAGATTGCATGGTGCCGAGGGAGGACCACAGGCGTTTTGATTCTCCATTGGGTAGCAACTTGCATGCAACGTATGCAATTACCCATCCCATCACAGGGGCAGCAGCATTTCCCGGTGTTTCGTCGCTGTAGAGGCAGCCGTTTTTCTATCTAGGTAGCTTATCTAGAGATGGCTTGAGCATTAAGAAGCACTATGCATCATCACTCTGTTGAGTGTATGATTTCTACATCTACTTGAATAGGGATTTCAGCATCTCATCATACATACGGTCGTTGCGTCATAGATTTTTAGCAGTACGATCAAGATTTGAATGGATTTACAGCTAGAGCGAACAGGCTCAACTATGCAACATGATGATGACGCTCAAAGCAAGAGATAGCGAATGCCCCTGTACATATCAATCGTCTCTCTTATCCATCTTGAGAAGCAAGCCGTATATCCACTTTAACACCTGGCTGCCATATATCACGAGATATCAAAACACATAATTCAACTTCCATTGCGTTAGCTCATTTTGCTCTGCCTGACCTCTTCCCACCCTTGCCAGCACCAGCAGCTTTCTTCAGCTTCGGTGAAGACTTTGGGGTCATTTCTTTTTCTTTGACATTCTCGTCGTCTTCTAATTGTTCTTCTTCTGCCCGTCTCACTTTGCCAGATTTCTTCCCTGCTTTTGCGGCACCAACGGCTCTCTTAGCTTTGGGTATTGGCTCAGGCGTTGGCTCTTTCTCTTCTTCATCGTCGTCCTCATCTTCTTCATCCCGTTCCTCGTCTGTTTGTTCCTTCGCATCGTCCACATTGTCATCATCACTCTCATCCCCATCAATGATCTCCCCATCACCATTTACTACCTCGCCGCCTTCATACTTCCACGCCGCGACCCCGTCTACCATCTCCTCGTCGTCCTCTTCGTCATCCCGCTCGGCATACTTGCCACCAGACGCACTGACGCGGCCACTCTTCCGTCTCTCACTCGAGGTCACCTCAGCACCATTTCTCTGCTTTGTCTTCTTCGGCGTCTTTGCAACTTTGACCTTCTTCTCCTTTGGCGGCCCTTTGCGAATCGGCAACTGCTTGGCTCGCTTGCTACCTCTGTCCTCATCGTTCTCATGAGCTTCACTTCTCCGCTTCCTACCTTGGGAGCGTGCGTTGCGCATGCTTGTTCGCACTAAACCCTCTACGCCTTCTTCGACACCTTCGGGCAGGTAGTTCTTTTCAGCGATTTGCTGTGCTTCTTCGTGGTCGCGAAGCTCGGTGAAGAGACTGGTGGGAAGCCGGGCTTTAACTGGCATCGTTTGTATGCTCCAATTGTGGGCATCCTCAAATTTCCGGATGGTGAGTTGGGCCAGATCGCTGATGTGGTACAGGTTGTTGTCAAAGTCTGTAGAGGGGTTGATGGCGTCGCGCATCTGCTTCACCCGTTGGGCAATATTGAAGATCAGGGATATGTTGTCTTCTGTGGCGATTGAATTGAGGTAAAAAAGGATGTAGCGCGCAAAATCCACGAGATCTTCGGCCGTCGAATCGTAATCCTGGTGATGAGCAAGTACAGAGATGAGGCGTGCAAATACAGATTCCATGACCATATTCGCTTTGGGCTGCTGGATAGACAGAGATATGAAGGCATTGGCACGGCTGCGGATCCAGGTTGCTGTGTCAGACTTCAAGGATATATTGGGTTCAAAGGCAAGGAGGAAGGGAATTGTGTAAAAGCGTTGGGGTAGCTTCTGGTGCCCAAGATATTTTTTAAGACGTTGAATAAAGGATGAGCGAACTGGGAGGATAGGGTCTTGTGCCACGAGGGCGAGGGCATTGAAAGCTGTGGGCGTAAGGAGAGAATCGGTGTGTTTCTTGGTGCAAAGTTTGAGGAACAGTCGTGCGGCGAGGAGGCGCAGGCGGGGTTTGTGGGTAGCTGGAGTATTTTTCGATGGCGAGCATTCACCATTATTAGATATCAGATTCGAGAGGACCTTGTATACTGGATCCGCAACTTCGGACAGAGTGTCCGGTTCGGGATGGGAGCGTATACGGTTGACCAGAATCTTCAGAGCCCAGCATTTGGCTTCGCATTCTTCGTCAATGGAAGGGGACCATAAATAGCCCGAGGGATCTCCAGCTTGAGTACGAACCTGGAGGAGAACTTCCTGGATCGCAATGTCGCTTACAGCGTCGCTTTCTTGATTGACCTGATCAGGGGCCATGAGCATGAGCTGGGAGAGAGTAGCGAGCCGTGAGAGGAAGCCTTCTCCGCCGTATTTAAAGCCTTTGACACACTTGGAGATGAGCTCCTTCGCCAGCATCTCCTTCTTCTCAGACGCTGTCGTGATGATCGTGATCGCGTGTTTCGCGCTTTCTGCGGGTTTGCCATAAAGAGCGAAGTTGGTCATTGCTTGGATGAATTTTCGGTCTTGAGGTATCTCCTTTGCATACTTGGATGCGAATGAAGCACAGGCCTTCAAGTTATCCACTGCTCCAGGGTCGTTGATTTTCTTTGCATTCGGTGCCTCGTCTTGCAACAATATGCAAATCTCCTGAACGTGAGCTCTCAAGACTTCTGGTATGCGCATGGAGATATCGCGAAGCAATTCATTCGCGGGTCCCGCTAAAGCCTTTTCGTCAGTCCTCGCATACTCCATAATAGCCGGTACATGACTCTTATTATAAACAAGAATGCTGACTCGGTACAGGAGAGGGGTCAAGACGTTTAGAAGATCCTGTGGAGCACTAGCGGATTGCTCGACGCGTTTGGTGAACTCTTTCTGTTCGTCAAGTCAGTATTTGCAGTCCCAACACGGAATATTTACTCACTATCGCCTTTATTACAGTCCGATAGTCGCTCTCAGGAGCCATGCAAAAGCGTATCAGCTGATAGCAACGGCGGTCATGCATCTTCGCAAACTTCCA
The DNA here is from genome assembly GCA_035521555.1 of Lecanoromycetidae sp. Uapishka_2. NCBI lineage: Eukaryota > Fungi > Ascomycota > Lecanoromycetes > Lecanoromycetidae sp. Uapishka_2. Next base: position 22,739 of record JASZXT010000273.1, read on the forward strand.
TAAACACTCGGTAGCCTTGGTAGGGTCCGGCAGCTGTTTTACGAATTCGTTGATGAGCCGAGACATGTGTTCCTTGATCTGCTTATCGTTTGCTTCCATGACTCCACCCTACAAGATTATCAGTCCAGAAACCTCCGAAGTCCGTATGCCCAACTTACATTGTAATCCTCACAGCGCTGCAAATATGCTGTCATGACTTTCGCTAGGATAAGCTGTCGCTGTTGAAAGACGAAGAATACCCTTTTCGCCCGCTCATCAAGATCCTTGATGAGCAATAGGATTCGCTCTGTCCTTATCTTGTCAGGGTCTAGGTTCTCCGCCTCGGTATCCCCATTCGTCTGGCTGTCCTTGGCCTTCTGTATATGTCCATTCGTAAGCTTTGCACTCTTTGCCTTGATCGGAGGATAGCTGAGTGGTAATAGTTGCTCATATAGGACATGATCGAGCAAGACACTAATCTCTGGCTCATTTGTGTAGAAGGTATCCAGAATTTTTGAAGGAGCTGCTCCAATCGAGGAGGTCACCTGGTCTTCTCCCGCGGCTATCTCTCCTGCTGCAACACCCCAGAGACGTGCCAGGACCTTCATCGCCTCTACTCGCACGAAGTGCTTCTTATCGCGCACTCTCTCGGCAAGAGTAGCAAGCACGGATCCAGAAGCATCTAAACCGCCGGCAGATCCAAGTTTGAAGATGACATCTCGGAAAGTGAAGCTTCCCACAACCTTCACCCCTGCGGCTCGAACGCGCTCATCGGCATCTCCTAGCATTCTGGCAAGATCTGTGATAAGACGCTCTTCCTCCTGCTGGCCTAAGCCAACACCGCCAGCTGAGGTTGTTAGTATCCGGCCAATACCAATAGTCCATGCTGATCGGATCACTGGCGACTTGTCGCGGCATCTATCAAGGAAGCTAGCATATGCTTGGGGGTGTGCTTGAGGGAATGGCTGAGGCGACGAAGGTTTCGTCAAAATATTATCATTGCTCGCTGTTTCTATCCTATCAGACAATGATATGGTAGGATATGCGGCAGGATCCAAGTTTGGAGATGGGGGTAAGCCTGCGGCTCCAATGCCTGATATTATGTCTCCAAAGGTTTCTGTTGCAAGTGACCGCAGATGAACATTCTCAGCAGCTAATTCAGCTTCTAATTGTGGAATAACATTCTGCAGTACTGCCGGACTAGCTCGCCACAGCTCTCGGAGTAACTGATGCACTTTCTTTAGCTCCTTGAGGTCCTCCTCTGTAGGCCCAGCATTGGTTTCGAGGTCAGAGTCATCCATGTCTTCGCTGACCCTTCGATGAGAACCTTTCTTGCTAGGAGCCTTTGCATTCGAGGACGACGATGCATCCACTATCACATCATTGAAGTACTGGCTGATGTATCTTGCCATTTTCTCGGGACAAGTGTTGCAAATTGTTTTCGCCATATTATATGCCAGAGGCAGCTCCTTGAGTACCAGTGTAGATTGCTTCTCGTCAACTGCAAGGACTTTCTTCTCTTTCTTGCCAGTAAATCCACTCAGGGCACGAGGATCTGTTCGAAGGAATTGCGCAACTATCACATCGACAACTTCTGAAGGTAAAGTTGCGGACTCATCCACCATAGTCACAAGCACCGAGGTCATATTGAGCTCTACATTCTTGCCCAGTTGCTCCTCACTAGAAGATTTGCTAGAACCAGCCAATATGTCGAAGAACGAGGTGAAGAGATGAATCATCAGTGGTTCCGACGATGGAATGTCCGTAAGAAGGACGATGCTCTTAACTTGGGCTAGGGAATTCAACACATATAGATGCTGCTGATTGTACGCGTTCGAAGGGTCTGCTACTGCTGGAAGTATGACAGTGATGAGCATATTGAATATATCCTACAAAGCCATTAGCACTCTGCGATCTATCCCTTCTGTATTTCCCACGACGACTGACTTTCAGTTGCTGCGCGGTGTATGGGGCATCTGGTGCACAAAGCCTCAGTATATCCACCAAGCAACATGCTGTCCAGGCCTTGACTCCCTTGTCTTTATGCGCAAGAAGGTTGTGGCTTGCTAGCTCGTTTGCAACTGAGGAGAAGGAATCCCGGTCCTCCTCTTCCTGTTCCATCGTTCTCATCTCCTTTGACAGGCTCTGCAGCCTTCGTAAGAGATCGGCAATAGCGATAGGCTTTCCAGCGCGCCATGATAGAGGCTCATTGAACTGCAGACCCCCCATTTCGTGTTCTGCTTCGTCCATTTCCATGGTTGCTGTAGCTGTTCTTGTAGGCATTTTGATTGGGAACGCGCTGGTCGCTGTATGTTCCCTTACTCACGTGTCACATGTCTAAGCTTCGAGACATTTCAATTTTAGGCCTGTCTCAACAGTCTACACCATAAGCGCCTAGAAAACAAATTGTTGCTCTCGATACTTCTCGGTCACGGTCGCGTACTCGATCGCGTTCATTGTAATCTATTTATACGCTAGTGCAGCGTATTGTATTCAAACCCCCACATTTCTTCGATATCCCGCCCAAAACGGTCATCATTCTGGCTGCTCGTAGACCGATTGATATGCCAATAGTGGATGGGAGAGCTTCGCTACCGGAGCACAGAGCTACAAGTCTCCCAACATGTTCAGCTTCTTATTTACTCTGATCGCGCTCTCTCCAGTTGCGCTATCGTCGTCCTTTTACGACAACCCTGAGCAAGACCCATTGCCTCATGCTAGCCAGGACAGTGCCGAAGAGCTTCACAGAAAATGGGACTTTGAATGGGGTTTCTCTGGAATATCGACTTTTGCACATCTTAAGCATGTCAAGTGCCTGAGCGAAAGAGATACACCGTTGTAAGGCTAGCATTTTGACCGTAACTATCTATCTCAAAGCTTGCGAGATACAGGTGGGCAGTAGCTAAAACTCTGGGGGCGCAGCGATATTGGCATCATAGGGGCTCCATTTGACACTGCGGTCAGCTATCGACCTGGTGTGTACCTGTCTCTTAGTGTTATTTTCACTGTACGCAAGAAAAATTTTTAAGTACGCATTAATACTTGCCTCTCATGTTGGTTGGACTTTGGGCATCTGCAAGGACCGGCGATTGCATTTTAAACAGACTACAAGCCTATTCAGTCTCGACTTTGCTTCCTAGATCTCTGTCAAGTCGTGATTCTCGGCTGGCTTCTCTGTGCGACCGCATGTTCATCTCCAAAGGTCTCCCCCTATCCACCCCTGACTTGATCTGATAGGAGCACGCTTTGGACCTCGAGCTATCCGAGCAGCGTCCGCACGTCAAACACCCTTCCGAGGCTTTAATCCTCGCCGTGGACTCAATCCATTCGCTGCACCCTACACCCTGATTGACTGTGGAGACATCCCCATCACACCCTTCGATAATGCCCTAGCCCTTCGTCAGATGAGCCTCGCCTTCCTCGAACTCGGATCACGTTCCCCAGCCTTCATCCACCCAACTAATCCAAAGCCCAAACTTCTCACTTTAGGTGGAGATCATAGCATAGCCCTCCCCGCCCTCCGAGCCCTCAACAAGATTTACGGTGGTCCCGTCGCAGTACTGCACTTCGATGCCCATCTCGACACCTGGCACCCTGCTAAGTACCCATCGGCATGGCCATCAGCCCAGAGCGACTTCACGCACGGAACTATGTTCTGGATCGCCTCCAATGAAGGCCTGATAATCAATGGCTCCTCGGCCCATGCTGGGCTGCGTAGCAGACTCCTAGGATGGGAGGACTATGAAGATGATGAGCGTCAAGGTTTCCTGAGGATCTCGGCCGATGATATCGATGAGATCGGAACAGCTGGAGTTGTGAGTGCCATTTTGGAGAGGATTGGGACTGAGCTCCCCGTGTATCTGAGTCTGGATATCGACGTGCTCGATCCGGGCTTGTGTCCTGGTACGGGAACTCCTGAAGCTGGAGGGTGGACTAGTAGAGAGGTGATCAGGATTCTACGTGGGTTGGAAAGCTTGAACGTGGTGGGTGCAGATATCGTCGAGGTGGCTCCTGCGTATGATGGCACTGGGGAGCAGACAGCGCTGGTTGCGGCCCAAGTGGGTTATGAGATACTGACGAGTATGGTGGGGCGAGGCATGGCTGAGGTGGAGAAGTCAAAGAAAGTTGAAGACAGGGCTGAAAGGGGTAGAGATGAACTGTGAAATAGAATACCATCGGTACTTATATTTCCTGTTGGATATGAATATTACCTTGGGGTTGAGCTGCTTTGCTTTTGCACATCTGACGTCTAGCGCGGGTAAACGCCAGTGTATGGATTCCAGTACATATCTTTAAACTCGACTATGCATAGCAATTGCTGGCAAAACCCATGAAGCTCTCCCAATCTTTGCCCTCTGCCACTTATGTCACTACCTCTTTGTGTAGCACCCTCTGATTGACTCGAACCCGCAGATTACCCCCCAAAGACAGATAGCACTCTTTTCATACAACTCGAGCTGCAAGTTTTGGTAATGTATACATTTTAATATAGGACCTTCATGCAACATCGATGTCTAATGTACCCCAGCTTTCGAGGGAGACTATGAGCAATTGATTTCGAAATCAAACTTTCGAAGAAATGTGGCTAAGTCACAGAAGCAAAGCCCACGATGCTACATTGGCTCTGTAGGATTCATATAGATACTGTGGGTAAAATCACATGGAGTCAGGCCAGCTCGTTCGATAGCGCGCGCAGGCAAATCTGAGCTGCGCAAAAGGTCGTTATATTGTGTAAAGCAAACCCAATAATCGTCCATCATGGTAAACGGGTCAAATGTGACAAGGTTCTAGCAGACAGAGCGCTTCCAGTGTTTTACGCCTCATAAGTTGGTGAGAGCTTATGGAGCCCATCGAAATACCTCATGTTGAGCTTCGTCACGTCAAGATCTTTTATCATTCGAGCCTTTGTGGAGTCAGTAAGCGTCTTGTTAGGCTTAGGGAGGATCGTATCTACATTGACGGCCCATTTCTCCGGGTTATGAAAGTCAATCAAGATCGAGGAACCGCAATTCGGACAGAACTTGTGGTCCAGTTCCTTTTTCCCGAATCGGTAGTCCTTCAGCGTTTGGTAGCCCGAGTGCCACACAACCTCGTCAGGCGAAGGGTAGACGAGAAAGTAGCCGTTCTTGGTGCATATCTGCTGAAGAGTGAGATGCATATTTAGATGAAAACAACCTAATAATACCGAACAGTTGCAACTGTTTACTTTTGTCTCGGGATGTTCGAGAATGGCAAGTTTTATTTTATATTTGACATTGCCACAGTGGCAATTGGCGTCGTACCATATTTTGTTCACCTGTACACCATTGGTCGTTGCGTCGTTCGACATGGTCTACTTGATATAAATTTGGATTACGAGAATGATGCAAGGTTCTTTGTGAGTTAGCAATGCTTTGGGATCTAGAGATTCGTTTAAACAAGGCTACGAAATTGCAAAGCATACCTATGAACAGCACAAGTCAGTCTCTCCACACATGCACGAGGTTTGAAAAGATAAGAGGGCTTGGAATGGTCCTCTTGCCCCTTATGTGCGTCTCGGTCAACTCGGTCATCGCAATTACATTCCTTGTCATGTCGACTTTGATAGCAGATCCGTCGGCTGGGTCCGCCACATAAGAGCATCTCGGTCGCATTCAACCATACACAGGCTTTAGCCATCTTGCAAGGTTAGGCTGTTGAATGGTGAGTTCGCTAAGCGCACGGGTCTGGCCTCCTAAGGTGGACATGGTTGCGATGGCTTGAATGGTAAGAAGGATGTTTGGGTAATTAGCGAGCATCAATGTCGTCAAGAGTGGGCTGATTCGAGCGAGTCGCTCACGAGATGTTTCATCTGCCGACGAAGATGAGCCAATGAGAGCTGCCCTCCCTTTCTACCGAATTTCTACCGATGTCGCTCTCTCTCTCTCCCTCTTCCCTTCACTTCACTTCCATACACCATCATCCAGAAATACTTTTCAATGCTAGTAGACGTGCAAATTCGAGGAAAAGTTTTATAGTTGATATATACAGCGATCACAATCGGTGTTTTGAACTACCTTATATGTTTTGTACGATATGTGAAATTTGGGGATTCGAGAATCTGTCAATTCACCATGGATTTCAATTCGGTTCCCCACTTTTTTCAGGGGGAACTTGTTGCAATTCCTGGACAATAAGAAACATCGCACGCTCTCTCCCAACACACAACGACTAAAAAGAAGATATAAAGTCTTCCCCTAACGACTCCGTTGTACTATTCAGGATCGATATCAAAGTCGGTTGGAAATTCTCAATATATGTGTAGACTGCCCGAACTCCCTGGAGAATCCGCGGGCGCATCATACCCATTCGGCATATGACAAACAATCGCCCAGAAAAGTTCTGTTGCGTACCAATTATAGCTGTCTGCATTATAAAGCGCTGTGGACTTATCGAGCGCGCGCGCGGCCTCCCAGCCGTAACCGTCTTCCTGGTCGTCGATTTCGCCTCTATGAATACTAGCGAGGAACCAGTCCCAGTGGCTGTCGGTGGGGCGGAGATTAGCTGGAGGGTGCATTGTGACACGAAAAGGCGAACTAAGGGAGGAGAGAGCACTAACGTGTATTCGTGAAGGAGAATGCTGGCGAGGAGGAGCATATCTTGTGTCATTCCCTCTTCTGCCCAGGTCTTGCATGCATCCGCGTTGGGGTCGTAGTCGGGGTAGACCCTATTCGTTTTATCAGCTTACATCATCCATCTATCGTGACTTTATACCATGGTATTCTACAAGAATAAAGAGACGTGAGGAAGTGGGAAATGGAAAAGGGAAGAAAAACCCCACCAGGCATCCTCTGATAGTATCAATATTGGAATATTGGTTTCATAATCGCCCAATGCCGCCGGTGCTGGGTCATCTGGACCCACTTCCCCACCCTCAACCTTGATATTTGACATCTCCGCCGCCCCGTCTGTGGCGTCTGTCCCGCCCAACAAGCGGGAAAACACAGCTAATACGCTGTCCTTGTCGCGCGGGTCGAAGTACTTTACATAGATATTTTTATTGACTGCTTGGCCTTCGCTTGCGGTCGTTGTTACGTAGTTCATCAGCTGGTAGGCCTGGGAGAAGGAGCCCTTGCTGCCCTGGAGGCGGCCACCTTGTTGGGGGTTGCCCGTGTCTATTCCTGAGCCGATGGTGGGGTTGGCTCTTTTGGAGAGTGGGTTGCTGTCTATCGTTGGGATGCTGCGTTTTGCGAGAAAGTTCGGGAAGAAGTGCGTGTCTGGTGCAGGAAAGGCTGCTGAGAGAGCACCGGCGAGGAGGGAGGAGAGAAGGAAAGATGGCTGGGTGAGATGCATTGTGGATGGTGTGTTGAATGATATGCGGCTGGAGCAGGGACACAGATGCGTTTTGATGTGTGTGATATCTTGATTGGGATATAGGCAAGCAGGAATGCGATGTGTCCTGTAGCATCCCCGGGGCGAGAGGTAGATTATATACCTTCGACGTCTCCATCTCATTGCTCGCGATATATGCCATTTACATGATCTCGCCTCCCCCTGACCTCTTGGTCCTTACACATTGTCGCGCGTTTCGTATGCTCCGCCCACCTGCAAACGTTCTCAGTCCTGTTGCTAGCACCAACAAGCATCAGGTATATGATACGATATCCACACTGTGCCACAGTCAAGAGTCGTTTGGTAGTCTCAACTAGGATGACGGTAACCCTGGCTTCACAAAGACTGCCTATTCATCTGACGATACATAGATTGGCAAGGGAAAATTGCCGTTACGAAGTTGCCATGCAACTTCTCCTCCGTGCTCACCAAGCTCCTCTGGGGGACGAAACGCGCAGCAAAGATGAGTCAACAAATTTTAACATGCAGAATAGGAGTGAATAAGAAAAGCCGGTACACCACAGTATCAGCGGCATCATGAATTGAACCTGACACGAGTGTAATACCATGATTCAAAACAGAACAAGGCGTTGGGATCACCCAGGCGTGTTACAAGTTTGGCTTCTTCACTTTTTCACCTGGAATTGGCTGTTTCGTCGTTTCTGGGGGTTTATGTGGCGGAGTTGGCTCCTGGATGATTTTGTGGGGATAGATTTCAAGGCAATGCGTAACTTGGTTTCGTCACTAAGATATGTCAGTGGAATGCGATGGAATGAGAAGCTAGGCCTGTTTGGCGGAACGTCTTTTTCGCGAGCATGGAATAGTGTTTATCTTAAAGTGTTGCACTCATTACTAGCATATGTCTGCAGAATGCGCTCGGAAGGTAGAAGAGGAGTCAAGATTATTTAGCGGAATAGATTTCCTAAGCCTTTTTCGCGAGCATGGAATAGTAATTATCTTAAAGTGTTGCACTCATTACTAGCATATGTCTGCAGAATGCGCTCAAATCAACTCAAGGTGTTGTATTCGTTATTACTAACAATGTCAGTGGAATGCGATTGGAAGAGAAGTTGAAACTGTTGGCGGGATATCGGCGTGTTTGAGAAGGACCAACAGAGATGCCATGGATGCTTCTACGCTTGGAATGCGTCGAGTCCAGATTTCTGGTAGCGTCGCGGATTTCACCATTGTTTCCTAACAGAACAAGATGAGTATCAAGTAATATTATACAGAGGTCAACGGCAAAAGCCTTGACTCGAGTGGGAACTAATAGGAGTAGTGGTAGTGGTGTCCATCGAGGGATCCGAGTAGGAACGAATTTCAACATCGTTCAAGTATTTCTAAGAGAGCTCTAATAAGAGTCGTCCGTATTGAAATATCTGACCTATTCTGATTGATCAAAGAAGCTTATTAATCATGATCTTTAGAATAATAGCCTTCTATCACTAAGGTACCTTATACTACATATAAAGCGTCTTTCAACTCGCGGGGACGAAAAGCCCGTTACTTGCCCATTCGGAATCGGAAAGACCAATCATATTCTGCACTTGGCCAATACTAGCTAGACGATGAATATTGATTAGCGTCCTTAACGTACTCAATATTGAGTAACAGACTTATGGTCCCCGCGAGTACTCACGGCGGTTTTCGCGAGTAATCTCGCCAAGCCTTCGCCAAGCCTTAGAACTTCAAAGCCCGATGAGCAAGGAATACGGTTCATATACGCAAATACCTGCTTTTAAAGATATCTATTAATACACCAAGGGTTTGGCGAGATTACTCGCGAAAAACCCCATGAGTACTGCCCACTGTATTTAGCACAGCCGCATCACGCCTTAAGCGTGGGGTCGGTCTATGAGTAAACCAACCAACCAACCAACCCCGCGAGTACTGCATCGTTTCATGCGAAGACTCATTCCTTAGCTTCAAACATCACGCAACATGTGCCCCCAACCCTCCAGGGCTCGGTGTCGTCAGATAAGTTGGCCAAGTGGTCCCCGAGTCACCAAAACATCAATAGTATCCAACTGAGTTTCCGTGGCACAAAGCTAGTTCCCAGAGTGATAAGTGATCGCTCTCGAATTTCCAATGTCCTAGGGACTTGTCCTACATCTGGGAGCGCAAGCAATTCCTTGCGAAGTTAGGCTGAGACAGATGTTATAAGATCTGTTTGCAGGCCTGAAGGTGCCATCAACATTCGAATGTATTAAACGTTGCCTAGCATCCGTCCGCTCTACGCCTCCTCTTGCACGTCGCTTTACTCTCGGTCTCAGCTCTTTGCCGGTCGTGTACATGACCGTTGCATCGCCCGGTCTTTTTTGCACTAATCGTACACGTCCCATTATGAATGCTTGAATGCTTGAGTTCTTGAATTTTCCAGAATCAGTCCAGCTCACGACGAGAAGGCTGACAGTCCAAAGTCCATGCGATGAGCTCTATTGACAATAAATAGTAATAGAAACCCATGGACACACAATCCAACCCCAAGATCTCCGCCACCATCTCTCTCTCCTCATCAACACACTCCTACACCTCCTCTCAACCCCCAAGCCTGAAT
>JASZXT010000274.1:0-32469 GCA_035521555.1 Lecanoromycetidae sp. Uapishka_2
AATATTACGGCGACGTTATCTATAGATTCTAGCCGCTTATTAGTCGATATATATATTTATAAGATATATACTAGGGTCTATAGATAGTATATAAGGTCTATGGATAAGCCTATAATCGATAGATAACTGGGGTCTATATATGTGATGCATCATATTCGGCTTTTGTAACAGGAAGATGTCTGGCAATTCTTTCCATGATCAATCTTATCGACCATTTCTCAGTCCAGCGCATAACTTCGATATACGTTCTCTTTGTACTTGGACGGACTACAGTTAAAGCGCCCAAGATCGATGGCCTCCAGCATTGGAATACTGTCTAACATCATTTTCTCCATCGCTACGGAGTATGTGCGCAATAATATCATTGACGAAGGGTGGTCTGCGAGTCTGTTTACAAGGCATAGGCATCGATTCGCATAGGCATCGATCCACAAAATCTAATATGCGGAGATGGTGGGGCCAGATTGTCTTCGAGTACTAGGCCTAGGATGCAGGCTGAGCGATGGCCAACCCAGGTCGTGAGGCTTGGCTTCGTGACGGTTGCGTATCTAATGTTCTCACTGCTATCGAGACACTGAAATAAAGGAGACTGTCGAAGAAGAGTGTTATGTTTGGTGACATTGTCAGTAAAAATCTGCGATTTGACCTCAGCTGCACTGCAACCCTCGTCTTACATTATCGTGATCGTTCTAGACCAATACCGATCGCTCGGTAACCTCTCATTCTCGAAGGGCACACACCCCGGTTCAATGGCCCTATACTACAGATAAGATCAACCTGAGAGTTGCATCGGAGCTGACGATCGCCCTTTCTCAGCTAAAATGTCCGTCTGCGCTCTGGGCAACGCTGTTGCAACGATTATCAAAGACTTCTTCCGGGTCCTCTATTCTATGTAGATTATGGTATATGCCTTTCCAAATTTATAGGATTCCTGTCTGAGAAAGAAGTTTTTACTAATCCTTGTATCGTGATTTTGATTGGCCGAGCTCTTTTTACCATCTCTTGCTAGAGCCATTGCCTCTTCGTCGTCAATATGACACCGTACGACGATGTTGGTCGAGTGCACAAACGAGCTTTCATGGTGAGTTTGCAGGTGAGTTCAATGGAAGTTGAATTGACCAGCCAAGATATCTTCCTTGACAATTCTCGTCATCGCTCTGGTCAGCCTTTTGGGCCGGTTCTATATTCGCCTGCGGATCCAAAAACAGTTCACACTCGACGACGGCCTCTTGGTCTTTGGAAGCTGCTCGTTGATATGCGCTCTAGTACTAACATTCAGCTGCATTGACACAATGTATATGGTCAAATCCTTAGCAGATGGCTCGAGAGACTTCGAAATTTCACCCGACTTTCTAAGCCGAGCCTACTATTATCACAAAATGGATGCCGTCATTGTAATACTCACATGGTTGACCATGGTGTCAGTCAAATTTAGCTTTCTGGCGTTGTTTCGAATGCTTATTGATCGGATACACTCGTTGATCGTATACTGGTGGATTGTTGTAATCTTCAACCTTGTCGTCTCTATTTATGGAGTCGCCAATCCAGTCCTTGCTTGCCCATCCTACTACAGTGCTTCATCTAGTCAGCATGAGATCTTCCTATAGTAGAGAGCTAGAGTGAAGGATACTGATATTGGTGAAGTGCAACTTGGCAAAGTTCCGAGCGAACGAAGGGCGTTCAACATAGCTCTGTCTCTAATAATTCCAGATATCATTGGGGATATTCTAAGTAGAGAGCGCTGTCCAAGTCATGATTCAATTGCTAATGTCAACATTAGTCATCGTCATTCCCATCCAACTCATCTGGAAGATCCGGATCCGGTGGACCCAAAAACTCGCTCTAGCATGCTCGCTATGCCTTACTCTCGTAATGATACTCTTCACAATCATCCGAGTGTCCGGCGTTCAATACCATGGAAAGGTAGACCCGATCTGGCTGACCTTTTGGCAACTCCTTGGAGCAGGAGTAGGATTGATTCTAACCGCCATGACTGCCTTCCGTACCCTCTACGTCACGCGGGCACAAGAGCGTCGTCGGCGTTCATCAAATACTTTGCGTTTCGAGGACTTCGGCAAGGGAGTTCTGAGATCGTTGCCTCGGTCTCGCCTTCCGAGAAAGGTGCTTAGAGGTTTCAGAACACTGGACGACAGCGAAACAGAGGTCTTCATGGATACTGCTGGCAACGCAGAGACGGGCGCTCAACAACTCGTCACTAGCCGGGGAACCAATAAGAGCAAAGAGTTGCGGATAATGCAACGTATCGACTTCAAAGTCGACAACGAAGATAGGCGGCCGCTAATCCAGGCGATGCCTCCGTTGGCGCACGTCTAAGATCTGCCAGGATCGTCTTGTGGTACGTTTCTCGGTGTGGCGATGTCTGGAGGATGAGAAATGTAACCCGCACGCTCAGATCATCGTGTATCGATTCACCACCCACCACCTCGCAAGTACCAGGAAAAATGACCAAAAGGGTAATGACCCTCACTTCCGCACCTGTTGCAGCGTCAATGGTATCTTCACCTCAGGATCATGCTTAATGAAGAGGTGGTAGGAAGGCAGACCCAAGCTTCGCGGAAAATATTATCTGGAAAAATGCGCAAAGCATGTGCTTATGCATTACATGCCTACTTAAACCACCAAACCGCTTCAAAGTAATCTACGTACAATTTTCATATGTCCTCATCCTCATCATCCCCAGCCGTGGTCACCGCTTTCCCGTGCCCATTTAGCTTCCGCATTACAATGTCTTCCTGGCCTGACATAGCCACAGCTTGCCTGCCCGTATTCGACTCTTCCAAAAACTCTCTCAGCCGCTTCTTGCCCTCTTCTAGTGCTTGTGCGGAGGCGGCATTGGCCATCTGGTACATGGGACCCCACAAATTGAGCGTGTATGTAACGTAAGCTCCTGCTCCGAGCAAGAGGAGGAAAACAAAGTAGACGGGATTGCGTAGGACTGCGAGAGTGAGCTTTGAAATTGTGAAGGGATGTATGTAGAGGATAGCTTACCAGCGACGATCTCGTTCCAGCCTAGCGCAAAAAGTATTCCGTAGAAATACAACGGCACTTGTGTCATGCCACCGATTGCACTTCTCTTTGCCTCCACATATACCCCATCAGCGGTCTTTTTGAATCTTGTTATGATATCTTGTCTCTTCGTATCACTCAGTACCGTCATTTCCTCCTCCAAGCTCTTCCCTTCGTCTTCATCCACACCCCCAATTGGTGTCAGGTCTTCCTCATCCGCAGGCGTCGCTTCAGGTGGAACATTGCCAATGAAGTCGTCCAGAGGTGGTGGGGAAGCGTCTTGTGAGGACTGGAATCTCGAAAGCAGGGGAATCAGGGTGAGCGTCGACTCGCGAGCCTTGGTGTAGATGCCTTCGATGTCATCTGTTGGACGCCAGATGCGCGGAACACCAGCTTCATCGTAGCGGAATTTGTCTTCGAAATTCTCCCGAAGCTTAAGCAGGAGGTTACCCTCCATCATCTCCTCATCGATCTTTGCACGCAAGACACCCCACGATTTCCGCCGTAATCGCCAGAGGCCGACGTCAACTTCTCCAGCACTCGCATCGAAGCTTTTAGCTCTACTGGTGAAGCGTTGCTCTGCTTCTTCGACTGTCTTGGTGAATACACCCCATATTCGATCCCAGATCTCCTTTTCATTGCCTCGCTCGCCTGTCTCGGGCGCCCCTGATCCGCCTCGTCCAGATCCGAGTGCATTGAACTCCAAGCCGACCGATTCACCCAGTCGTGATCGTACCCATCTCTCAACTCGTGTTGCTAATCGCCGCATCTCATCTCGTCGCAGTCTGCCACTAACCTCGCTAAGATCTTTCTGGTATAAGGACATCTCCTGTTTGTAGTTGCTCCATGGAGCTCCTTCGACAAGTACACCTCTTGCCTCTTTATCGTACTTTGACAGTGCGATCTTCTTCTCCCGATCGACAATTTCAGCAAAGTCATAGCTAGCGCCCTTCTTTTGTCCTGCTTTGACTGCGGCGCTCACAGCATCGCTAAAGTCGTTCACGCCGGACTTGTGGGCTGCAGCTAATTGGCCTTGGAATAGCACCTTGAGTCTACCATCTATTTTGCTCTCAAGTTCTGCCTTTTTTCGACCGTAGACGCCCTTGTGGTACCTGCTTGCTTCAGTCTCAAAATTCTTGACCGTCTTCATTCGAGCTGTTCGCATTGCTGCTCCCAACCCCCCCAGGACCTCCACCCTCCCTAGCCGTGTGCCGTCCGCTTGCTTGTTCTCGAACGGTACGATTGTCTCATCAAATCCTACTAGCACCTCTCGCGATATTTCATCACACCGAAATTGTGCCATGAGCTCTTGTTGTGTTGGTAGATCCAGGTCTTTGTTGTTTACGATTGTGTCCCAGACTTGTTCTGCATATATAGAGAATCCGTCTGCAGGTATCCGTCTGTGGTACTCAGGAAGAAAAATCCCCCCCTCAAATTCTTGATCGCCTCGTAATGGATCTCGTCTAGGGTCACGGTGTCCTTCCTGAAACCTTATACCAAGTTTAGAGACCTCTGACACAAACTTTTCTGGCTGTAGGATCTTGTGGGGCAAGGCAGCAAAGGCAAAATCAAAGTAGTCCTCTATCTTCGACTTCTCCAAGCCTGGCGGTTTGTTCAGGCCAGACCATATACGCGACAGGTCTTGCACTAGTGTATTTCGCAGGTTTGCCAGAGGTGTTGTGCCAAGATGGTCCCGGATCACGAAGAAAAGTAATGACCGTGGGTTTGACTTATTGCCCTTGAGAAACAGGTCCAGATTGACTTCGAATACAACTTTCAAAAGCCCCATATTCGCGCCTTGATATAGTCCGACTTGGTGTTCCCATATGTTCACAATCAACACCTCGCTCGTGGCGAGCGCGAACAGCGCGCTCTTGCGCTCAAAGTCCTGATCTTCTCCTCTTTCTCGTCCATCCGTACCTTCCACATCCATTACCAGTATATTGTCTGCCATACCCTTCAAGTCTTTGGTTGCGTGGTCTCTCTTATTTTTGGACATCCATATTCCTTTTGTAGTCTGCCGCCTGTCGTCTTCGGACATGACACCAAAATCTGTGCCAAAGAGGTGATTAAGAAGGGTGGACTTCCCAGTTGATTGTGAGCCAAAGACAGAGATGAGGTGATAGTTAAAGCCGGCCGGCGCGACCTTTTCGAAGGCGAGATAATTCGGAAGTGTGGGGCTAGACAGCATCAGCGTCCAAGGTTCCTAATTTCTCTCCGTGATGTTTACTTAAACTCTTGGTCCGCATTGATGACCTGTATACCATGCTCATACTGCTCCTTGGTCGGCTTCTCGCCCATATTGGCAAAATGACCATTTACAGACATGATGGAGGGCGCTGTAGGGTGTCTGATGTTGTTTGATGGGCGGCTCTCCCTGCGGTCCTGCTGTGGTAAAGCTACGGCAGCCATTGCGAGAACGTGTTGCAACAACGGCTGATATACGTCAGGGTAAAAAAAAGATGCTAAGCAAGCGCGTGACGTTGCGGCGTGGTGGTGAATTGGAAGAAATTGATGGTGTGGTCAATATTTTCTGGTTGGTCGATTCGAGCCTCGAGTGCTAGCGCGCCAAGCTTTAGAACTACAGCAAGCCCTGTTGCAAATTAGCCGGCGTCTATCCTAAGGCTGTTTCATGTCGACATATACGAGGGGTAGCTCGCCCAGCCTTGTCAAAGGCATATCTACAGATTAAATGACGAATGATCATCCTCTCCGGCCTTTTACTCTTTGCGTTCAGTAGATATCTGTTGCTCAAATCTATGGGCATACGTCATGAATTTCAGCTTTTTGATTTGCTACCACTAACCAGGACATAGCGAAATGCGTAAATTGCGTTGATACGGGTGACTCGGTATAGTGCGATTCATCATGTCTCTAAAACCTTAAAATTATTAGAGTAGGACTAGCTCGCGTCGTTGAACGTCAAAAAACACGTTATAGCTGATCTAGCGCTACCGGGCTCTTGGTATCGTCAATATAGCTACTACAACGTCTGCAATGGCAAGGCTGAAAAACGCTCTAGAGTAGCTCTGGTAGGATGAAACAAAAAAGGCTATGGTGGTGTCTGCTTATATCATTAGGTGACACAGGGCAAGGCTACGGCTACGTGCATCTAATGATGTGGACCACATGTAGCACACTAGAAAATCCACCCAATCAACCATTGATCCATTTTTCAGAATTCCGTTCTCGCTAATGGGCGATATATGTCAGGTGAGCATTTAATCATGATGCTGTGACCCGACTTACACTTTCCATAGGATGACTACCCCAAATTTTTGTGCCATCTGGACCATGTAGATCTAATCAGCTTAATTCGCTGGACTTATGTGAATGGAGAGGAAAAGGCGTGGACCAGAGCTCAGACGAGTGTCATGACGCTCTGGGCTGACGTGAGCGTTCCTCAAGTTCGACAGAGAATGCTGAAAGGTGTGGATTGGCAGAGCGGTCTTATACATCAAGGGAGTGGTATTCAATGAAAAGGCAACCAGTAAGGAGAAAGTTGCCCCTCTATAGACAGTGGCACGTCGCAGAGGGATGATTCAGATAGAAAATCGATAGGCAATGCCAGGAAGTTCAGCCAATTTTCACACTCCCTTCGGATCAAGGCGTCAGCGGACTAGAATTCCTGTCCATGTACAAGGCAGGTTGACGCCATACTACCTCAGGACTTGCAGATGCTGAAACAGAGGTTGCTAGCAGGCCGCCTGTATCTCTCGAGCATGGATCCGGCTGTTGTCTTTAAAAATTGGATGGAAGATGGGGTATTTGAAGTGGAACGAGCGGTGATAAACATCAATTCGTCAAGCAAACTCTCTGGTACCTCAGCACACGGAGGCGGTCTTGCCATACTTATGGCAAAAAGGATGCAGAATTGTTCGAGTGACCAGGGACCTTAGTTCTGGTATAGAATGGTCGAAGCTGCTGTCGTTGAGTCCGCCCTACCTAATGCAGCCCCCAAAATTGACTTCTTTAGTGCAATCCGGGGTTCATGGGGTTGGTGCTCTGGGGTACATCCGCCGCTAGCACGCTTGGGGCAGGTGACCGCTCGGGTCAGTTACTCCCCATAAAAGCTGACCTCGTCCTGCCTCTTTCATCCATCCAACATTCACTCCGTACAATCACCAGCCCTAGTCAGCTTGCACGAGGCCGAGAGGTCTTCCCCACAGTAACACAATGGCTCATAAGATGGTAATTTCGCCGGCAATGGATACATGCTCCCCGTACTGCTTTTCAGGCATCCCCAGTGTTTGCAAAGCACATGAAAATGCGGTCTTCAGTGATGCAGGTAGTCCTAGGTGGCATCACCGCGGCCTCTCTGGTTCAGGCCATAGATTTGAACGTGACAGACAATGGTGAGGATCGCTAGATCCATGCAGACTGTACCTCCTAACCTTAGACATAGATTCAATCAAAGCAGCAGCCAGCACCGTCGCCTACAATCTGATGTCCTACTACAAGGGGAACCAGACTGGCAATAACCCTGGGGTCTTTCCGCAACCACCTTACTATTGGTGGGAATCAGGAGGAGCATGGGGAGGTATGGTGGAGTATTGGCACTACACAGGAGACTCAAGTTACAACGAAGTAGTAGCTGAAGCCATCCTATCTCAAGCCTCACCAACCAACGACTTCATGATGCCTGAGGATGCCAACCAATTGGTACAAGAACCATCCCCTCTGCCCACCTATAATCATCATCCCACTGACAGTTGAATCAGGGCAACGATGACCAAGTATTCTGGGGCCTCACAGCCATGACCGCCGCCGAACTCTCTTTCCCCAGCACATCAACTTCCCCTTCATACATCGACCTCGCCACCAACGTCTTCAACGACATGGCCAGCCCTCGCTGGAACACCTCTACCTGTGCTGGCGGTCTTCAGTGGCAATTCAACCCGTCAAACTCAGGATTCTACTACAAATCCTCCATCGCCAACGGCGACTTCTTCCAGCTCGCCGCTCGCTTGGCCAGATATACGGGAAACAGCACCTATTCCGATTGGGCCGAGAAGACGTACGATTGGATGGCCAGAGTGGGGCTGATAGATGCGGAGAATTGGAACGTCTACGATGGAACCGATGATACCATCAATTGCACCCAAATCGATCATGATCAGTGGAGTTATAACGCTGGGACGATGCTGCTGGGGAGCGCGGTAATGGCCAACATTAACGCGGGCAATGAAACCTCTCCGTGGGCGAATCGCACACAAGGGTTTTTGAATGCAGCCGAAACGGTGTTCTTCTCTCCCTTTGCTAATGCGACGGATGTGGTGTATGAGTTCATGTGCGAGGAGAGGGCGACGTGCGATGTTGATCAGCTTAGCTTCAAGGCTTATTTGAGCCGCTGGATGGTTGCTGCGACGCAGATGATGCCGAGCTTGAAGGAGCAGGTGTTTGATCTGATTACGCCTTCGGCACAGGCTGCGGCGGTGTCTTGCTCCGGGAATAATGCCAGCGCTTGTGGTACGAAGTGGTATGTTGGTGGGTGGGATGGTACGCAGGGGTTGGGTCAGCAGTTGGCGGCTTTGGATACGATTCAAGGACTTTTGGTCAATGATACGCAGCCGCCTCTGATTATAGGTGGGAATAAATGAGAGATTTTTTGGAGATTGAGGTTGGAGAATATTTCCTTGATGCTGTTGGGTAGGTCTGATGGTGCTATTCTTATCGAGCAGATTCTTGTAGATACATTTAACATTCTACATACCGAGTAACCCACGGTTTACTTATTGAAAAGTGTGTTAGCTCTGGTATTCTTGCGGTAGCCTAAGTAGTAGCTATGTTGAGCTCAATAGATGCTTCGCTATGCCTCGGCGCAGCTCAAACCCTCTTTAAGCATGAGGCTGCGGAGCTGGGACCTCCATGCCTGTCACACGAGTCGCTGCGAGACTGGATAGTCTGGCTGTCTTGGCCCTGAGGAATAACGTCCCATATCTTCCTACAATGGCTAGAGCACAAGTCAGAAGCCAGTATTGCGCGAACTTTCAGGGTATTTCATTCTTCAGCCCATCTTTACGATCAATCCGACTCTACCTCTGAACTCCAATCTGATTCGTCATACCACCGCATTTCCACCACAAGCTCATCTAATCGCAACAGTGGCCCATCACCACCAGCAACAAGGTAGTCCTCAAGCGCAACGCCAATCGCGGCTTTCCTCCCGCCGTTGATTTCGGGTCTCAAATCCAGATGATAGGATTCCCTTTGGGGACTATCGCTAGTGATTCCGCCGGATAGTATGGCGGCCTCGAGGGTGAGTATCTTGCGCATTCTCTGAAGAAGGCGGGGCCATGAGCCGTAGGATAACTTGGTGGCGTCGAGCTCGATGTTTTTGAGCTTTAGGGCGTGGCGGGTACAGAAGGTTGTTAGGTCGTTTTCGGTGGTGCTGATTCTGCCGAGGGTGATGTGGGTGAGGGATTCGAATCTGAAGTCTCCTACTACGGCTGATAGACAGGCGGGCGGCGTTGGGTTGTCTCTTTAAAGAATGAACGGGTCAGTAAAATGGGTGATGAGTAACAAGATTTTACAAAGCTGCCAACCCTCTCAATTGATTGACAACGCGGCAGACATAGTAAAGCCCAGGGGAGAAGGAAGGATTGTATGGACACATACCAATCGAAATTAACCTCCAGATATTGTAGATTAGCAGCCGCCGTAATGAAGTCGCGCAACCGTCCGCTTTCCCGAAGATATTCTGCACAGATGGGTATCTGCCAGTACGACGGGTCTAAGCTATCCTCGTCATCGTCTTCGGTACGAGTCGCGATATGTAAAGCCAATGTCTTTAGGGATCGCACAGCTAGGCCCAGCCTTTGCATGATCTGCTCGTCTTGTTCGAAGAAGTGCCAATGTACATCGCAGCATCTCAAGGTTTCAAGTTTTAGGTTGGCGTATTCTGCACCAAGCAGTAAGGAACGCAGATGGGGAACCCCACATTCCTCGTCTCCTTCGTCGTCACCGCAGGCGCTTGAGAATGCATCTGCAAAAGCGCGTTCAGCCTTTGGGGTCTTGCCCTGAAATAGACAGTGTTCCATTGACATCTCCACGATTTTCAAATTTGGCAGCTTGGCCATAGCTTCCCTAACTAATTTCGCATTGTATTCGGAGTCCCTTATCGTATTCTGGTCTGATAAGTACTCCTTGTATCTTCTATACGCTGACCTTAGCTGGGTCTAGGAGTGTGTGTAGCGGGGTCCTTGTTGAACTTTCAAAATTGCCCGTTTGTAGGCTCGTCGCTCACGGTCACTGGCAGTAGCCGGAGGAGGGTGAAGTTCCCGCGAGGGGATACTTCGCATCCATCCGGGAACGAGTATATGCTCTTTCCATTCCTTCACGCTTTCGTAGCTGTGGAGCGAGTCTGCTTCATATAACAAGGATCTGATGCCATGGCTAAGGACTGGATGTTCAGAAATCTCGCGTAGGTGCTGGAAGCTGCTGGATTTGAAGACAAGGTGTATCTCAGAGACTAGATAGTAAAGACCAACGGCTGCGAATGTCTTAGAGACAAGACGCAACTGTGCTATAATTGGTGGTTCGTGTTCAAAGTCGGCGAAGATCATGTGAATTACCTCTAAAGGAAGACGGTCCATATTGGCTGATGTGATCGAGTGATGGAGGAATTACAGAAGAAAATGTATATACAAACTTCTTAAAAGGGAGAAAGAAGAAGTTGACCTGAGTCAATATCGAGGGCTTCGCCCAGCCCGGCGCGTCGCGTCACAGGCGGCTGTCTAGCGCGGCCCACTTGGGTTAGCCTTAAAAAACTGTTTCCTTAAATCGAATTATTGGTAGAAATGTTTCATGTTACCTCCTGGCAGCTAATCGATCAGTGATATAGATGCGTATGATGCTATCAAGACTTCTCCTTCCAACGCATATCAACAAGGCTGGACATGGTTTCGTCAAGTTCGTGGTCAACGATTTCACCAGATACTACCATGGTGAGCTGTTCTTCCTGTATGGGTGTCTTCCTGAGGACTTTGAGAAATACAAAGCTTCTCTCGATGGCGTCTGGGTTTGTTTACGTTTAACATTCAATTTCGCAGTCCGCTGATTTCGCTGCTTCGACTGAAGCTTGCTTCAATCGCACCCTGTACCATTTAAGCCAGCAGGCTCACTTTGCAACAGACAAGCAAATCACGAGATAAATGATATTCCCACGATCTGAAAACTTATAGTGTCCGAAAAGGGATTCTTCTAAGCCTCGTGGCAGCCACTGTATTTCTCTACCGGAAACCAACCAAGCTTCTCAGTCTCAGCGGATAGTTCTCTATCCTCATCCCTTCATCCATCCAACTTTCTTGCATGTCCTCAAACCCAGTCTTCCACTCAAGTCTGCTAAGCTCTCGAAATCCGCCTGCAATCCCTTTCATTGAAGGGTCCTTGAATCTTATTTCTGCTTCTGTATCTTTCCACCAAAACAGGAAGATGTGCGTGCTTTCAACTGGCTGATCAGGTGATACACCAGGTTGATTCTGGCCATACGTAGGGTCTAACAATGATGGCTCATTGGCAACTTGTTCTTTAGCGCCGCTGGTACTCGCAGCAACGCCGCCATTTGGGTAGACGTCCATCATAGTATTCGCATTAGGAACAGCGATGTCAGTAGGCAAGACCCACCCCCGGATAACATTGCGTAAGTCGCCATAACGCCTCGCATCACATCCATCATCGCCTCGAACTCGCCCAATCCATCCCTGTAGCTCGTCAAATCTCTGTGCATGGTTCTGGTAATATGTCGGATCGAGGTTGGCAGGTATATGCCAAATGACGAGATCGAAAGATCTTGGTTCAATGGACGCTGTATGAAGGCCGCCATAGAGCGCAACATTCATCAGTTGAGCTGGAGAGCTGAGATACTGATGAAGAGCGGTGAGCGGAGAGGCGGAGGGCAGTTCCATCTTATTCTTGGACCCTCTAAACGATATAGACGGAGATCTGATCCAGACTGTGCACATATATATGTCAGTCACAAGGCAGGAAGCAATTTGATCTTGCCACGTACTGATGAAAACGAAAATAGTGTTCCTATCTTGTAAGGATGGACCCCATGTTATGGACCGGTATCCTTCTTCCTCCCTGACCGCCCGAAGGAAGTCTCTGAAAGCATCGCCAGCAGGTGTTTTGCTTATATCATGATGATCGCCCGAGCTGCTTGAAGCTGCATAAATACTATTTTCGCTCACCAATCTGAGAATTGTTGTCACAGGAGCTATAGGTGGTGGGCTAGGCCACTTATCATAAGGTGAAACCATCGATCCGTTCCTTGTGAATGAATGGGTAAAGTCTGGCATCTTCTCTTTGAAAATCCAAGTTCTCGAAGTAAAGAGGACAGTTCAAGACTTTGTGGGAAAGTGGAGATATGGAGGAGCTCAGCCTGTACACAGCCTCATCCATTAGGGAAGCTTACTTTTTTATGGTAAGTGGGGGTACCCTAAGCAAGACCTACAGCAAGATTTATAAGCAGATTTGATTACTTTGATTGGTTGGTGCGATTTCTTCCAACACACGCATGGCACAACCTCTGCAGCCTAGCGAAGCGATTTCGTGCCTATTATCTCTTGCTTGTGTGCTAAGATTTAGGCTGTTTCCTGACACCTGCAAAAAAATGTCGATAGGGAGTCATAAAATCTGAACATGTTCAAGTACATTATCAACTGCTTCGCGCGGAACGGCCCTAGAACTACAGAGTGGAGACTGAAGAGTGAAATGCCGAGGCAGGTGTTTCCTGGTTACACCTGGTGAACCAGCGCGTATCAAAGATTTGGAAAGCTTGCTCCTTCGATGCGTCTTCTTACTATCATGAGTCTGGCATCTTCACCGCCTTACCTATATTGTTTGCAGTTGCGAAGTCCCATCCGGTCAACGAAGAAGCCTAATGCTCACATAAGCAGGCAGGCGATGAGACGAAACGTGTGACTTACAACTGCGTACAGAGCATATGAGTCCGCTGTGTTGACGGCATCCGCTGGTACAAGACTTGCAAGACTGGCAATTACTCCAAATCCATAGGCTTTTCCCTCTCGTTTGATGGCGCCATTGACTTGGGCCGCCTCTGGCAAGTCGTCGACTGTGGCCGAATCAGTAAAGTCCGCCCGTGCCAAGCGATGGGGGTATACAGGAGAAAAACATTACTCACCGGGCGTGTGTACGTGAACAAGCTCATGTACCCAAACGAGACTGGTTGTATCAGGTATGCCTTGACCTAAATAATTCCGGAGTTAGCAATAGGTATTGAAGATGGAATTCCGGAGTCCTGAGACACGTCTCGTAGGTAAGATGGTTTTGGAACGCGTCTCTGCAGGGAGGAAACCCCAAAAAGTTACTCACCCGCGGTGATAGCATAGCTAGACCCCAGGACTGCATCAATGTTGTCCAAGCCGCCTTCACAGAAATAGATGGACTTGTCATAACGCCTTGTGGACGCTTGTGTTCCGAAACCACAGAAAGTTATCACCGGGTCCTTGTCCTCCGGTTTACCATCTTCATCTATTCCAAGAGGTCGAATCTGAGGTGTCAAATGAGTTGGGGGTAACCCTTTCCATACGAAAGCGCCATTCGGTTTGTCATTTCCTATCTAGATGTTAAAAGGTTGGTCAAATTCAAAGAACAATTCTTGAGATATTGTACCCTTGACCACCTCGCCCCATGGGGTTTTCTTGTACCTGGCCACAAAACTCATGAAGTTGGCTGTGCAGTATACGAGCCAATTCGAGCCTAAGTGATTGAAATCATTATTTTGGATGGATTCAAAATTGCCTAGAAAAAGCCATGAGAAATAGGCCCTCAATGGTGCGGGAAGACTTGCCTAGTACGGTGTCAAATCGATTAAGGCTGCCCGTGTCGGTGATCCCTTTCTCAGGGTCGACATCGATAGCGAATAAAGCCTTCACAAGCCTGCCTTGTCGATTCCACTCTTCGACATCTCGTTTGTCAGCAGTCGATAGTGTTACAGCATCCTGGGTGTAATGGGGCCGTTGCTTGCTCAGGCTTCTTAGCGATATCAAAGCACTATCAACGAGAGAGTGTGCTTCTTTGTAGGATTGTTGTAACTTGCTGCTGTCTGCATCGCACCCTCCAACATCTCTACCACCGGGGAAGGTCAAGAAGTGGTCAGATAGGTCGATGGCTACTGTGCTTTGGAGTAGCAAGGTGAGAAGCAGGATATATAATATATGAAATGATCTGATCATCTTCAGGATCAGAATTCAAAAGAGAGATTTTCTGAAGATTGAGAGTATGAATTTAAACACACAGTCGCCGCTGTATCATATCGTAGAATGCTAATAATGAACAGGACATACAAGAGCTGAAAGTATTGGGATACAGATCGAGGTCTCGAGTACCAATATTATATATGCCTAACCTACACACAATTTCAACGCTGACCACATGGGTACGACGATTTCACAACAGGTGCAAGTGACGCCTTCGCCTTCGGGCTGTAACCTCCTTGGAACTGCGCAATGAATCCCGAAACTGCCAAGGGCTCCCACCAACTCTTGTCGTAGAAGGCTGCCACGTCTCACATTCTATGCCTCAGGCAGGCAGACTATCAGAATAGAACCAAAGGCTTTGAAGCTGAAGCAGCGGCACGGCGATGCCTGGGGGCTCCGTCAAAGCAGTCATCCTTTGGAAAGCATAGGACACGTACCAATATCGTGATATTCAGAGCAGACCGAGTTGGAGATAGTTCAGCAGCAGAAACAGAACATCACTTCCTGGGGGCAATAGAGTCTCAAGCCTAGCGGTGAGACCAGCATACGTGTAGAATCCTTTGGGGTGTCCCGAGCTCATCTCGAAGAGCCATTCACACCAGCATATCTAAAAAGAGCGCTGTTTGATGTATCAGCCGTTCTCTAGTCATCCTGTCCTATTGAAAATCCTAGCGGCTAAACTTTCTGAGTCGCAAGATCTAGTCGAGTTACTGCGATATGATTGGAGTATCGCGTAGGATTTTGGTACTCGCTCCTTGCGCGCAGCAAGTTTCAGTATGCTTGCACACAAGACCAGGCGGTAGGATTTGTTGGTTGGGGGTGGCTTGGTCAATCCCAATTTCGAGGGTGGCTAAATTACAGCAGTCCTGAGCATGACCCATGGGTACGTTATTGTCGTACATTCGATGGAACATAGCCTCAGATTGTAATGCCCCGAATACAGAGTACAAGTTTCAGGACGATGAAGGAAGAGGCTAAGTTCCTCGATCACCTTGCCCTCCATTCTACGTGCCGTGAGAACAGCCTTCTGTATCAAGTGCATCCAGAATACCCACAATGCTGTGCAGACAGCGTAGTCGAAGCTTCTCGATATAAGTCAAAGTTGCGCTCCGAGCTTGAGTCAAATACATACTGCACCCCCTTCCTAATTCTCCACTTTGAACTTTTCAACAACAATAAGTAGGATAGCTCCCTTCATAATATAATTTATAAGCTTCCCGCCTCGTTACCTAATCTCTTTTATGTTTGAGATGCCGCAATTCATACCAGCTTATGCGTTATTGCTTCTCCAGACATTCGCTCACACATACGCTGGTCCACTTGTAGGGCCCCGAATGCCAGAGCCTGGAGGTGCTGCACCTACCAAGCCAGCCCCGACCACGCAAATTATCACGACGACGTTCTCGGGATCAACCTATACTTTGACGTATGTGCCGTCGACGGTGACCGCCCCTGTTCCAGTCACTGAATCATCAGTAATCGCCACAGCCAACGTAGGTGCAGTCGTTGCTGCTCTAGCCGGCGGTGCTGCGGTCGCAGCAGCAGCATATTTTGCTCCCAAGTATCTACCAGAACCGGGGGGCGAGGGGGAAGACGACCGCGACTGGGAATGCAAAAAGAAGACGGTCACTGCATGCACCCAAGACTGTACAGCTGATTGGTTCATCTCAAGTTGTCAAATACAGACCACATCTTCCTGCGCCGCAAAAGCCTGCTCCAAGGTGACAGGCTGTTTCGTTTTGCCGACGATCTCCACGATTTCACACGAAATTCCCACAGTAAATATCGCTACTGTTACTTCTGATCCAAATGATCGTCCGACGGCGATTCCCAACTGGTCTATCGATCCTGCCCTGCTCCAGGCGTACTTAGGTCAAGCTTATCAGCGGTTGGGCATAGATGATACAAATACGCCTGCATCTGATACCCAGGCACAATGCGAGACAGATACCTCAAAGGGATCATTACAGCAGTCAAACGTGCAGGTACAGTTCGACAGAAGCTGACACAGCGAATCAAAACTATGAGCTGACTTTGCAACAGCAATACACCAAAGAGTTTTGCAAATCCAACAATGGTGGAACAGCGAGCCCGGACAATGGCCTTCTTATGACATATAATCAGTTAGAGAATCGAATGCAAGCAGTTTTTCAAGTCACATACTCTGGTGATCGTGGTGAGGGAGCCGTATATACGGTCCAGGAGTGAGTCTTGCTGGCTGCTTGGTCCTCGTCTACTGTGAGACTGTCTTAGCTGACATAGTCTATCAGGAATACGTGCAATTCAGCTTTCAGCGAGATAGCGAAATGCGAGCCGAAGAACAACGTCCAATTGACAAGTGGCGGTAACTTCACTCAAGGCACAGGTGTCTTTTCCCTTGAGCCCTACACATATCCGGGCGTTCTAACATGCGCACCCACCGACGCCAAATACGGCGTTCAACAGGCTGAAGCCATGGCGAACGTGCAAGATTTCTGCAAGCTCTTTGATGGTAAGAGTATCACTGATAGCCAAGGACAGACAAGCGATTATTTTCAGACGACTGGCGGCTTACTGAATACAATTGCGGTCAATTGGGCGCCAGCCTCCGTTGGTTGCGGAAAAGGTGGACTATATGACAACGGCTACACTATCAATGAGGTCAGTATCTTCTCCTGCATGATCGTCCTTACCAACATATACTCATCGAATATAGGCTGCATGCAATCGTTTCCTAAGCCAGGTCGTCAATGGCTGCAATACGGACAGCCTTACCTTCAAAGCAGGCGGAACAGTAATCGATCAGTGTGCGACATACTCCGTCGTAATATCAAACCGCGAAGCTCTCATCTGTACATCAGACCCTCGTTATACGGACGCCGATCGTGCAGGTACCAATTTCTTCGATGCTGAAGCAGCATACACTGCCATTGATCAATTTTGCGCGGAAAACCTTCTGGCAGATCCCACTGCTAAGCCTGACACAGGCTTTTCACAGGATGGAACTTGGCCCAAGGGGATTGCTAAAGGAGGCGGTACAGAAGGAATAGGTATCACAGTGACCTTTCCGGGGGGAGGGTGTAAGGCGCCGGATACACCTAAGAATCGAGCTTTCAATACGGGGGATCCAGATTGTCACAGAATTCTCAGGGATACCATCATCAACCAGTGTGATACGAATCCGGGGGAGAAGAAGAGGGGAGGAAGTGTGATCAGTTCGGTAAGCTCACTTGCAAGGATCGCGGGCTGTTATGTATCTTACTAACACTACGTGTCAGGGACTCAATGGCTGCGTCCAGTGGCAGATCCTATCCACAGGAGGTTAGGATGGATGCATGCACGCATCGTCATGAGGGAACGATGCTCCTGGCTTACAAGTCTTATCCCGCCCACTGTCCTTCTTGAAAATGCGCTGTTGTCACCTGGGTAGGAGCCGATCTCAGGCTGCCAAGCATGCAGAAGCAAGTAAAATGTTTCAAAGGACTGCGTAGATCGGGTTCCAGGACGAAGTTTTGAAAATGAACACTTCCAGTCGTTCAGCCAACCGCTTAGAATACCCTTTAGAGCGTAGCGTCAAATGCAACTGCCGAAGCGGCGCTTAGCAACAGAAAGGCAAGCCTCCAAATTTCTCCACAATGCCTTCATGTTCACCCATGAGATATGAGCGTATTTATGTGTCTTGTTGTTCTGCCTTCCAGGAAAAACTCTATCGAGGTAGTGGACGTGGTTTTGAACAATTGCCGTCGGTACGTTTATGACAGCGTGGCATGATGGAACGGCGGCGCTGCACCCAAAGCAACTATGATTTGATTAGGCATCAAAGCCCGCGAAGACTTACAAAGCTGTAAGCATATGATCCGCTGTTCCCACGCCCCCGCCAGCATGCCAGGTAGGATTTGCACCATGGCTGGCGCCGCTCTAAAAAGAATCAGTCCGTCAGATGGGATGCTCCTTTGCCCACGGATCGAATGGAGTGGCCTAGTCAAACAAGGCACAGTGGCGGGACTGATCCGCAGTCTGCCTCCTGTATGAGCCACGAATCCTTCCGCTGTGCATGGAGCTCTTCTTGCCTGTCGCTAGTCGCCAGTGTCATATCTTGCATCTCCTTGTAACCTGACATAGCATGCTGTACTTTGGATTGTCACGGACTCTCTTCCCACAAGCAGAAGTATTGCAATTTCAGCCTGTGTGTTTACTCAGGCCTGCTTACAATGCGTGGTGGAAATGATCCATACTGAAACAGGCAAGAGATGTGTTTCGATGTCAAAAGAAAAATGAAATGGAGTACTTCCTAGTTGTCTATTTCTGAGCCTGAAAAATTGAGCGCGCAATCCTCTTTCCAACGCTATCATGTATCTTCAAGTACCATGTCGGACCAGCTCACATTGAAGGCACTTAATCAAGCTCTCGCTATTGTATTCTCCTTCTTCTACAGCTTCATCAACGCATATCACAGCGACATGCTTTCTCAAAGAACATGCCATGAAGAACACCTGCGGCAGCTACTCCCATTCCACCGACGCCGTCGCAGCGGTCTCCGTATCTGTCATGTCGCCTTCGAATCCAAATAATCCCCTGTGCAACTCCCAAACCATGATCTACAAGTCAGTCGCGAACCAAGCTCTACCAGTACCCATTGTGGATATATGGAAACATTATGCGCATATGAACGTTGCTGCTAGCGAAAGTCTTTATCAGGAAATGGTGCCACGCTCTATTCAGAGCGAAGAGTATTATTCCCCATAGCCTTGGCTCTGAATACCGGAAAACGGTGCCCGCGAATCTCGAGATGCGTGTTCGATTAGAGTTGGGCAGGTACACAACCTCCTTGCTGATCCGTGCCTACACAATGTTCATCGCTAGCTAGGCTTAGCTGCTTGCGGTCCACAGCGGTTCGTTGTTCTTAGGTGTTTCGCTCTCGTGCATTTCTGGTTCGCAACTCAAGTTCATGGTCGGAGCAATATAATCTCCTGGTGCCTCTGGCCTTACCCTTTAAGTTTTGCTCGGTCTAGGAACTCAGAGTAGGGACACTAGACCTTCCACGAACCATGGCCCATAAGATGGCCTGCGAGCGCGAGCCTAAGTCATCTTTACTGTAAGACCGACTTAGCCTTTTCCGCAAAAGAACGGAAGATATTCCCTTTTATGAGTACGATGACCCGAGCTGCGCGCGGAAGACAGCTACCTACACGAAATAGTATGACTTGGTATAGAAGCATCTCGTGATCTTAGTTCGTCACGTTCCCCTAAAGCCGTCATCGAGCCCAGATCATATATAGGGTATGGTACCTTTTAGTCGCTCCGGATGACGCCAAGGCCTACTCCGTATATAAACCTCCCTTTAATCTTGATGATCTTGATGTTCTAGGCCCCCGGACAGTGAGAATTATGGGCCGAGCAAGGTTACAGTAAAGATTGCGCTAGTTGAGGCACGCGAGGCACGGCCACAAGGCACTTACAAATGCAGTAATAATATCTATTTAGCTCCAGGTCAGGGGAGAACCTTGTCGCCCTCTAAATCCAAACTTTCCCTAATTGCAAAGCCAGAGATTAAGGTTGATCTTCACAAGTACTACTGTAGTGGCTTTTGGGCCCTTACCAAGTTACCGCAGGGTGAAGTTAGCAGCAAGATACGCCGACCTCTCGTTCGACTTCTAGCCTTCTAGATATGAAGGATGTTTCTGAGCAACATCGTGGTTAGGAACCACCTGACCCAGTCTCCCACCAAATGCCATCTCTTATCGTGCAGAGTTGTCCAACCCGGCGATCGCGTTCGATGCTGGCCTTTCTTCACTTTCTAAATCCAGACTAAAGGTAGATTCGAACTTTGAGTCTCAAAGTTTGAGCAAATGTTGAACCAACCTTTAAAGGCTACTACTGCATGTCCCGCAGTACGTAAACCAACCCACGCCACATGGCAATTGTTTAATGTGCTGCGATCTCCACTTGCAGGACTTATGAATGACGCTCTGGGATCCGACGCTCTCCGCTCCACCATCTGGACGACATCTTTGTATCGCCACGCCTCGCAATGGCCCTCAACAAATGGGCTACTGCAATTGTCTGCTCATGGGTTATATTTGGTGCTCTGGCTACCATTGCAGTTGGCTTGCGGCTTTGGTCGCGCAGGATCCAGAAGTGTCGTCTTTCCTTCAATGACTACACCATCGTCATCGCTTTGGTACGGTTCTCTGCGATGGTCTCAATGATACCGCACATTTGTTGACAATAATTCGATTAGGTGTGGACATATGGTCTCTTCGCCGTGTCCTTGATCTGTACGTTTTGTGGATTTCGAAAAAGGTCGAAATTTCCTCGTCTGACTATTTCAAGACATTTTTGGGTCGGATCTTGGCGACAATGAACGCGACGTGCCTGTCAAAGATTTGATCACCCTCTCAAAGGTTTGTTGATGAGACTGTCCCTGCGCCATTAGTAGTTTTGCTCACTCATTATCGATCACAGACTCTGACCCCAGGTGCCGTTTTATGGGCTCTTGCAAACACCTTCGTAAAATTTTCTATTCTTCATCTCTACATATGCCTGTTCCCCACCCCAAAATTCCGTCTAGCAGCCTACGCCATCATGGCTCTGACTCTTATCTACATCGTCTTCGCCGCTATTGGAGCTTTCACTATCTGTCGCCCTTTCTCATATCTCTGGAACAAGTCGCAGCACGGCCACTGTGGGAACCAGGTGGCTCTATATCTAGCTGGAGGCATCTTTAATCTCATCCTCGATGTCACAGTCGTCGTGTTGCCAATGCCCATGTTGTGGGGTCTCCAAATGGCCACAGAAAGAAAATTGGCATTGACTGGAGTATTCGGACTCGGCGCTGGGTATGTTTAGTCCCTTCGACTATGATGTTTGATGAATAGAATCACTCTGACACGATACAACCTGTATAACAGAATCTGCATAGTAACAGTGTTCCGTATCAAATACCTCCAAGATTTCGACCCACAAAATATCACCTACAGCATCGCACCAGAAGGACTCTTCACACTCCTAGAACCCACCCTTGGCATCCTCAGCGCCTGCCTCCCAGTCATTCGGCCCGTAATCAACAAACTATTCAAAAGATCCAGATTCCTCTCTTCGGGACTTGCGGGAAGCAAGTCCGGTCTTTCGACCACGGCTAGACAAAGTTCACATGGACAAAGTAGTAGAAATACAGCGAAGAGGTTTCAGAGGCTTGACGAGCATGCCTATCCATTGAAAGATACGTATGGGAGATTTAATGATGGAGGAAAGGCTGCAGGTGATATTGATGGCGAGGTAGGGGATCAGGATGGGGAAGAGCAGGCTTATGTTTCTGATCCGGGAGATGGGAAGGGTGTGATTGTTGTTGAGAATGAGTGGGATGGTCATAATCATGTGGTTTAGTGTTGATGCTTTCCCGCATCGTATCGATAGTCTTTAATGATAGAATACTCACAAGACCCTTTTCTCCGTTCCTAATAGAAATCCATCCCGGCAATCTCGACGGGACACTCTAATGACGACTAAGGCCGTGTCACTAGATAGCAAGCCAGTATACCAATCGCTATCGTGTATTTGGAGCGAGCCAGAATACCTCATAATGCTTTTATCTTCACCTATTGAATATAAGTATAACGTTCTGCCTTGCTATTCCGTCTTCTAGTGTGAAACCCAGGGCACCAGTAAATATGGAAGCGTGGCATGACTAAGCGCGCCACTTCACTTAGGACAAGGTCCCGACTCCCCAGCCCGAGGATAATATCAACACAACGTTGGAGCTTGGCCAATGTTGGTAGATTCACGGTCGGCGAGCTATGTCGCAGAGCCGGGATCCAGTAAGGATGTATCTGCTTCAATAGCTATGATTTTGTGGATCTTCGACGACGATAGCTTTAGGCCGCAGCCAAAGGGATTCATCGCAGGCCTTCTCGTTGTTTTTTTACTCATGAAGAATGGCACCCTTCTCGTATGACCAACTCAGCCCCCAGCGCCGCGAGATCCGTCTCTGTACTCTCCATCCCGGCAATCTCGACGACGCACTGCAATGTACCTTGAGCATTGTGTCACTAGATGACAAGCCGGTATACGAATCGCTTTCGTACAACTGGGGCGAACCAGTCTTTGACAAGGAGATCAAGGTCAATGCATGCACGATGATGTTAACAACGAATTTGCGTACAGCACTACGCTACCTGAGGAAACCAGTCGAATTTCGAGTTCTATGGGCTGACGGCGTTTGTATCAACCAAAATGATATAGACGAGCGATCTTCCCAAGTTGGCATGATGAATGATGTGTACAAAAACGGCACAGAGCTTCAAGTCTGGCTCGGAGAAGCCGAGAAAATGAGATCCATGGCCGATAAATATACTTCAAGCCAGTACATTCCATCATCACCGTATCTCGAATTTCTGAAGGAGTTTCTCCAGTCCCGAGATTCACTAATGAACCCTGCAGCCTTGACCTCTACATATAACGAGGCAGAGGACGACTGCGATATCTTTGCTGCCTTCGACATCTTGAGACTTCTAGCAGATGACAAGCATTTCTACGAGATGCCGTGCTTTCTTCTCACATCTAGTAAAGAGATCCAGGCTCATTCCCCTTGGTATAAAGGCCTACGAATACTCGTCACAATACTAAGCCAACCATGGTGGCGGCGAGTCTGGATTGTCCAAGAGGTAATACTATCCTCCAAAGCCACGGTACATGTCAGTAAATTCGAAGCTCCTCTTTCCACGTTTATACTTGCTATACGAGCTAGTTATGAACACAAACATGGCTGCTGTTTCTCATGGCGCGATTTGTGGACAGGAGGTTATCCACTCAATCAAGATCTCGCAGAAGCGACTAATTTTGCTGTCACTCTTGACCGGACAATGGAATTATACCAGCGCCTGTCAAGTCTCGAAACATTATCTTTGATCTCAACGTCTCGAGAGGCTTCCGATCCAAGGGACTATGTCTATGGTCTAAGTGGCATACTATCACATTCTCAGATCCCGGTACCGGACTATAGACTAAGTGTTGCTCAACTATTCGAGCAGACGACTCGGGCCTTGTTCTCGGACGTAAAGTCAATAGACTTGCTAGGTGAAGCCACTGGCGCTGGTAACCATAATCCGTTCAAGCTTTCATTCTGGGTGTGTAATTGGAGTGAACGGCATCTACCACGATTTTGGAACGAATTGTATAGCGCCGCCAAAAACACTGAGTATAATACAGTCTCGCGTATGCAAGGTGCACTGACGATAGAAGCTGCCTTGATTGGATTGGTATCAACTATTGGAGATTTGGACAATGGTGATGATATGAAAATCGTCTTGATGAAGATCGAGCAATGGCGTAGCTTTGTAGATCCAGTACAGCCTCGAAGTATAAAAACCATGCTGAGAATTCTTTTCCTCGATGTGTCGGAGCCGCGAGAAGGTAGACTCACGTCCGAAGGCATGGACATGCTGGAAAAGTGGTGGGAATGGATGAGTACTAATAGACGCTTCCCAAATTACCATGATGAGGAAAGCATTCGTCCTGTCCAAAGGAGACTGGAGCATATCCTTTTGGGCGATCTGGGATGCAGGTATTTCGAGACTGACCATGGCCTTCCCGGCATGGGACCACAAAAGGCTCGCAAGGGCGATCGAATCGTCATTGCGAAGGGAAGCAATCTTCCTCTAGTCCTCCGCCCGAGGCACAACTTTGCATTCAGACAAGGCAAAATTCGTAGATTCTACCAAGGATACTGGTTCGTCGGTCAATGCTACCTCGACGGCATCATGGATGGGGAGGCGGTCAGACCAGATACGAAATGGAAGGCAATCGATCTCTACTAGACTCTTTGCTTACATCTACTATCAACGGTCATTATTGCAAGACGGCACTTACGAGTGGCATGGTACGACGGAAATCATGAACATCATTTTTGGGCAGGGAGCACAAGAAATGGTCGATGACGGGGTCGAAGTCTCTTGTCTCACACTGAGCAACACGAGCCCACCGCGGAGCCTCTTTGATCATGCAATGGAAAACGTTCAGAGAAGGCCGCGTCGACAATTATTACTGAGCTGAGAGCAAGATTCGGAAGGTTAAGGTACTATGATTTATAGAAAGCTCCAGTACAAGGGAGCTGGCAATGATCAGCCGCCATGGAATGAGAAGTCCATTGTAGACGATACGGCATCAACGTTGGGTAATATTTATGCTAAGGTATTGCCGACTCATCTTAGCGCATTGCGGAAGGGCATGAGATAGCGGTCACAACAGTGCTTGCTACTGAGCAGATAGTACTCGGGGCAAGGAATGTCGTTCCAGGACAAAAATGCTGGCATAATAGAATATCTGTAGTCTATTGCTCAACAAGCCATCTATATTGTATCTAGTAGATCGGAGTCAAACGCCAGTGACATGCGACTTCGAGTAACACGCAAAAAGCCCAGGAGCATCAGTATCGTCCCAATACAGGCTTTCCTTCGTACATAAACTCCTCGTTCAGAGCGTCAAGTCCATTAAACATATGGGCAATCTTCAGTCCTCTTATCCTCTCTGCCTCGATTTTCTCCCACGTCCATTCACCATCGTCATCTTTAGCTGTCAGAGAAGCAGCCATGACCTCACCCGCATTCTCAGGCGATAAGCTCTCCGCCACACTGGCCGCGGCTACATCCACTGACATCCCCTCGGGGTTTGGCGTCAGGCTAATTGGGGGAGAGTCAATGTCGTTGGGTCTTGGTGGTAGAAGCCCGGCTGCTCGGAAGACTCTCTCGGGTGGAATGGTGAGACGGCCTTTCTTGAAGACATACTTTGCAATTCCAGATGCGAAAATCGCCGGATGAGGCCCCGATGTCGTAGCGACCCCATTAGCCGACTTCTCCTCGCTGCCACTGCCCTTCTTTGCCATGGTCTTCCTCCACGGCTGCAACGTATATCCCTCCGGCTTCACAGCCCCCTTCTTCACAAAATGAGTGATTCCATAGAACCACTTCTGATCCCAGCTCAACAACCGCGTCCACATCTCAAATCCCTCGTACGGTTTGATTTCCCTCCGGAAATTACAATTCACACCACCCAACATGATCCCAAAGCCCTCCTTCGTTCCCATCTCTTTGGCAAGCTCTTTTCTCGTCTGCTCAATCCCGGATCCGCACAAGCTGACAAGAATCTCGAGGCGCGCAACGTCGAAGTCGGAGAAGTAGGTGCTGTTGGATTTGTGCATGTTGTAATCGCATTCGAGCAGGCCGGAGCGTGAGGATGTTATCATCGGTTGGAAGAGGGCTGCAGGGCCTTGTTTGGAGGCGATACGAACGCGAGAGGAGCGGATGTGGGCGAACATGCCTTTGATGAGGCGCAACTGGGGCAGGTTAGTTGGAGGCGTTTGCATGCTTGGGTTGGAAGTACTGACGTGCCATGCGAATGGGAGGCTCTTGAGGTTCAGAAGGGCGAAGAGGATCGCGATGATCTTCCAAAAGCCAGCTGGACCAGAAAAGCCAAGATTCTTACGAAGCATTTCGAGGCTGAGGCCTAGAGCCATCGCTCATGGAGATGAAGGGAGAGGCAATCGGCGTATTGTTGTTCAAATTTCGTAACCAGACTGCAAGAGGAGTGGTCCTAGACACGGCCCAATAAGTCACAATCCTTCTCAACAAGATAGCGATTATCCCCAACAAAATAGGGGGAGGATGTTAAAGTGTCAGTGTCCCTGCATGCTTCCATATCGTTGGAAGGGCGCGCAGTCAGCACGGCTGAAGTTATCTTTGCTCGATGAATTATTTTGCCGAGGTTGATTATTATTCAATCACGTGACATCGAGCACTGGACGCGTTTTTTTCTTCTTGTGATCGTAGTCTTGAAACCTTTCCCTTTGTCATCATGTTCTTGATCTGGGTTCCCTCTTGATACATATGATCAAGAGCGTCTGCTCTAGACGGATCCGTCCAAGCTGTAAAGCTCGAGGACTGGTTCTTTGCCATTCGCATTTCCACGTCTTGGACCACTCAAATGTTATGAACCGCTTCATCGGATGAGTACACGGCTTCTACTTTCGAAGTGTACCTGCATATACCAGTGGAAGTGCCTTGAGCGGATCTTATAGCCTGACTAGCAAGTCTATGACCACGGCATATGGGATGTTGAGCCTCTCCGTCTAAAACGCTCGCGCTGCTCCCGAAGTCCATGCTCGATTTTATCCAGCACTTCGCGATGAAATCAAGTATACTCTCTCGAGCACCAACTTTCTGTTATTTTAGAGCCTCTGACTATTGCCGAAGACCTGGTCTTAGTGCGGAGGATGTATATCGTGGAGACAACAGAACCCGTTATGCTCTACTCCGTGCTTGCTGCAGTGTCTAGAATCTGCTTAGAGGAAGATGTCGAATGAATTGGAGAAAAAGTAACTACTTATGCCAAGAAAAGTATGGGTCGGAACCGCTTGTGTAAAGACAGATTCCAAGCCCGCTTCTACCCTATTACCGCTCTGCTTGTGGACCGTGAAGCTCCTTGATATACTATTTGAGGCCTATAAGTAACCGGTCCCATCCGTACAGGCCGCTCATGACTCCATGAGCGACTTTGAAATAGTTTCTTCCGTTTTTCAGATAGGCAAAAAGGTGAAAATGATCCGCCAAGTTCCGTGCGAAACTATCATGAAATCAGTCATTTGGGATTGGCTGACTGCATGAAAACTTTGGCATATCATCTGAACGCATTCTACGTTGGCAGCTGTACCTAGACCAAGTGGCTCCTGTCAAATTTATGTAAAGCATTGAACATGTAGACTGAAGGCGAGGACTTGGAACAAACACAAGTACATGAAGGCCATCTTGTACATGCAATAGAGCTGTTGGGCTACAAAAAGACATCCCCAGTATCTGCCATCCCGTTGGTGTGGCTTGGATTAATGCAACTTAAATGAACCTACACTTCGAAAATTTGTGATCCAGATTTGGACGCTCTCCGAAGCTCACTACAGCTCGGCTCCTCTTTACACCTTGCCACAATTTTTACTCACGACGTCGAGATCCTAGAGCGTCAATTGATCTAATCAATTGTTCATTCGACAAATCATGACAATACCATCGAAGGTTAACAGTTTCTACGACTTCCCTCGCGAAATACGTGATAAAATCTATCAGCAATATTTTTCAACAGACTATGACGTCCCTCGTGTAGAAGATTACTTTGAAGACTATGATAGATTTCTTTGGCCAAACTCGTACATCCCAGAGCTGAGTTACCACTACTCATGTAGCGCGAAGAATCTACTACGCTATCCTCTCGATGGGTCTCGTTATTATTGTAAGTGTCACATAGGCTCACGTCAAGCCTCGAAGAATATTCTCGACATTTCGAGAAAAGTACGAGATGAGGCAGAGGAGGTTTTGTATGCGAAAAGTACATTCTACTTCAGCGGATCATGCTTTCCATATCCAATAGCCACAGAAGTCACCCATCGGTTGCAGAACATTGCGATCAGGATAGATGAGGAGGTTCTTTTGAGGGAATGCGACCCATTTGATGCAGGGCTTCGAAACGGAGAAAACATAGGCAATCTAATACGCCAATTTGGTGGCGCCGAAAAGAGACGCAGAAGTTGTCAGATCATCTTCTACGACTGCTCTATTGACATGGACGACTATCTTGGGGAATTCCACGTTCCGAAGGCTATAAAAACGCTCCTTGGATTCCGGACTTTGACCGTTAGCCTGCACATTGATGAATGCTTTGCCGAAGCAAAAGATTTCATTGCCCACGAGGAAAGGGCGAACACCGTTGCGAAGTGTTTAAGCTCATTGGGACCGGCGGAACGATCATCGTTTTCACCTTCATATATGGTTATTGAGCAGACTGGCCAGAATCATCGCCTTACATTTCATCCTCAAAAGTTCTGCGAGGAGAGGAGGAAGGAGTTTTCATTACTTTGTGAGTATCAACATCCTACGTTGACAGATTCTATTGCTGACACTACTCAAGGTGCCAGCCGAAAACTTGCACTGACCGCAGAGGCAAGCACCACGAAGAATACTATCTGAGATTGAGCTGGGGGAGATTGCGACTAATACTACGATCGTGCAGATCGAATGAATATAGGCTCAGATTCAAATTCAGACTTCTAGAATGGAAAAAGGATCCATCTTGATGCATATATGTTTGCTCCAAATTTTTTTTCAACATCTGCGATGGTATTACCTATCGTTCTCCATTGAAGATATATAGAAACGCGGTGCGAGCTATTGACCTGATGTGTCATCAGACACATGGGGTTCATTGATAGACAGTTCGAAAAAGGGTCTGCAATTATGAGTGCGAAGCTGACTTGTGCCCTGTTCCATTACGCATCCACCAGTCTCATTCACAGCCATGACTTAACCTACCTCAGCACCATGGCTTCACCGAGCATCTCCCCATACTCATTGAAAATATATCCATCTCTATCCACTTTCCGGCCGGCGACTGAGCCCAAATGGCCATGCGTCACTAGTCCGATGATCTCATTACACTCGTTGACGACTCGGCCTTCTCTGTTGACCATATAACCTGAAAGAGCATGAGGTTGCCGCACCCACGTCTCTGCCATCGGAGCATTTTCACTCGCGTTCGAATTGGATTCGGGTGGGGTGTCTACATTAGATGGGCTAGGAGCTTCAATAGTACTTGGAGAATTGCATTCAGGGCTCAAGGTTCTTTCTCGAGGACGTTTGAGAGTCGAGATTCTTTTGATACGTTCTGCGCTGGGCGCCACTACAACGAGAATCGCAGCGGCTGAGAATTGGTAATTCAGAGAGGCTTCATTCCCGTACTATTGGAATCTGAATCAGTAGTGCTGATAGATGGTGATTGGAACATATTTACCGCGAGTCCCGCATACGCGAATTCCTTGTGAAGTGGCTCGTTCATCCATACGATCTGGGATACCTTACGGTGCGGCCACTTGTCGCTCACAGGCTAATAACACGAGAGGCAGGTTTCAGCATGGATAAAGCTTGGAGCTGTATGGGCTCTTACCTCGCGACTATTCTCGTATTCGACTTCATCGAATGTGGGCCCATGTAGCGCTGTGCCGACCCTTGTAGCGTATTCTGGCCTGCCTTCGCTCCAGCTCGAAGGGGTGCCGAAGTCATGAAGTTGTTTGTATTCAATATAATCGTATTCATCTTCTTCCTCGTAATCTGAATCGTGATTATCGATATGTGGCTCCATGGAATATTTCTTCAATCTTTCAAGGAAATCCTGGACGTGATCGCTAGTGCGCTCCGTCTCATCCTGGTTCGCGGAGTCTTTGAAGAGTCGCTTGACAAGCATCCCACCCAGAAACCCACATTTGTTTTGCACGATTGGATGCACGCCTACTCTGAGCCCGAGTGAGGTGAAGACGGAGTAGATGGCAAGGTCCACACCCTTAAACCCGGCTGGGATTAACCTGCTGCCGTACTCGGTAGAATGCGCGTACTGGTGATGGCAGGAAAATCCGAGAGTACCGCCTGGAAGCGACGTTAGATACATATTTTACGCTGCCAAGGGCTGGTATTTACCTTGTTGCATGAATTCTGGCAGTTCCAGCATATTGCGGACTATAGGGTATAGTGGCAACTGGTCCGGGCTCGAAATCGGACGTGCGAGCTGCCCAATACGGGAATAATAAAGGTTGTACGTGAGGGTGATACGGTGTCCTTTGGTCACCTCAAGAACTTCGTGCTCACAGTCTCCGTAGAATGCCGCCCAAGGGATGGAACGAAGGTCTGCATGTTGCCAAGAAAAATCCGCTGTTTGACCACGATGCTTGACACGCAAAGTTCCTCCTAGTTTTCCTGATCAGTGTCATAGATTCACAAGAGTAGTCACCGCAAGAGCTCAAACGCAATGAGATTATGACATACCTTCATGC
This sequence comes from Lecanoromycetidae sp. Uapishka_2, assembly GCA_035521555.1. Lineage (NCBI taxonomy): Eukaryota > Fungi > Ascomycota > Lecanoromycetes > Lecanoromycetidae sp. Uapishka_2. The sequence continues at coordinate 30,088 of JASZXT010000274.1, forward strand.
TGGCTTGGCAAGCACACTACAAGAGAGCCAAACTGCGTTGCACCTCGTGGAGTGTCTACATGTGAATGAAACTTACCGGACGGGGCCGAATAGATCTGAATGCATATTAGATCAAGCTGGGCTATTTCGCAAAACGTCGATACGTACATTTAGCTTGTACAACTCGGCACGAATGCCCTGTGGCCCAATTCCAAACCCTTGTGGGCATTTCAGAGTACCAGGAAGCAGGATCTGGTCAATGGAATCCACAATCCCGCAATCATGTGGATGAAAATCTGTAGAGAACACGGAACGATCAAGCTTTCCAGCCTTTCGGTAACCCTCGTCCAGAACATCGCGTCCTCCAACGCCAAAGGTAGCAGGCTGACAAGCCTCAAGAAGCGTATTGAGGCTTGTGATAGATATCTCGTCGTCCTCCAAAGGGAAGACTATCTTTGAAGATAGATCTGGCTGCTGTGCATCCCAACGTATCATGACAGGTGGACAAGTGGTCTGCTCTTTAGGTCGGAGATTCTTAGAAAGCGTGTTGGAGATGGGGACTGCTCCACCACATGCGAAAGTCGCGGTGGCAGCCTGACCATCCACCGCACGTGAAAGCTTTCGGAGAAGGACTGTGTTCGCATTCGGGTTAGAAGGTCTGCTGTCCACGGAAGGCTCGCCTCCGGGAAGAGGACCTTGACTAGCTGAAGTTGCCATGTTGAAAGAGATCTTTGAGCTGTCCGAAAACGCGTATGAAGCGCGAAGTCATGTGTTTTATGTCTCTATGAAATTAGCGTCTCGCTTTTCAGGCAGCGCACGCAAGGGTGGCACAACATCTAGGCAGGCGAGCACTGTGCGAGGAATATGGCTCTCCTTGCATGATCAGCTGCAGTACTTTGGACGATGACGTAGCAGCTGAGCGAGTTGGTCCCCAGAAAGGCTTGAAAAGTACTGGGTTTCAACTTATAGAGTCATCAAGCTGTTGAGATTGACCCTTCTTGGCCAACTATCATCTTGTTACCCAACCTGGCTCCGCCGCCATACACACAGTCGAGTTTTCATACATCAGTAGGGACTTTCAATATATGTCTTCACGACTCCCGTAGCACTTCTCACCGTTGCAACTTCCTCGACCAGCCAGCATATCTCTCGGCGTTCATGTTGTGGCTAATGAGCTCTATGACTTCACATTATTACCGAGCACATCATGCAATGCGCCCTTCATCGACTCCAAGAGCTGCTCATCTAGCGTCGATTCATCCATCAATAAGGTATTTGTAATATGAGTATTGGAACTCATACGTTGGTGAATCTCCTGAGTCTCAGTCCCAGCACGCGCCCAGTATTTTTTTACTCCAGACTCGTTGCTTTTTAGTAAGGCGTCAGCTACGAAACCAACGAGGATTTCAACTACTAATCGTCGCACTTCGAAGGACTCGGACGCGCCTAGCAACTGAGCATATCATACGCTCCTTATACTCCTTAAAAGCTTTCATTTTGACCAAGTCCTAGGAACAAGACTCCCAGCGCTGAGTCATGACGCCACGTGTGGTGGGGATGATGAAAGAAAGGGAGACAAGGACTGAGCGGAGTTGTTTTTTATTGACTGCGAAGCTTACACTCGGAATGGAGTACCCTAGGTGTAGAGAGACTGGAGTATAAAGTTGTAAATAGAGGAATTGCTAGATGCTGGAGACTAAACCTCAGATGGGCACAATTTGCGACCGTATCCCTTCTCGACCTTAGTGAATGCGATTCAGGTCTGATCCTTCGAGGATTTAGAAGAACATAGGGGACCCCCACTGCCCCGTAGTCGCCCCCACCTCGGTCTCCAGCCTCTAAAGGCACAGCCCCATGAAGCCAGGGAACCAGGCTGAAACGCCCGTGTCAACCCTAGCCTCAATAAGCGCCAGCTGTTCTTCTTTGTATTTTCTTTCGCGCTTTCTCACTCCTCATTTTCCTCCTGCGCGAATCGACGACGAGTAGTATTACGATAGGTCTGCATGATGAGATGGCTACTGACTCTGACTGATCCTATCACATGGCCATCGATACGCTCTTATCTTACAATTTAGTAAAGCCGATCCAGATCAACAAAAAGGCAAAATCATGGGGAAGCAACATTCTCGACTACCGATAAGACTCGACCATTCCAATGTCGATGATCGTACTAACTTGATACATAATCATGCATGAGAAACCGGAAACAAAGCACGCTGCGCACAACATGTCAGTGGTGACACGATCGCTCTTAAAGGGGCATTGTGCTCGTAGCCGGCGATGTATTCATTTAGCTCGGGTAGAGCTGTGCTACAGCTAATGCAATGCTATTTCTGGCAACACAACGAATCACGAATCCTGCAGGATGGCTTAACTCGTTAGATGATGAATCTCCCTCCCGCC
>JASZXT010000275.1:0-32434 GCA_035521555.1 Lecanoromycetidae sp. Uapishka_2
GCCTGGTCAAGTGTCGGCTACTAATACTCTGGGTGAGTGGATCAGACTAACCGGCGCAAACATAGCTATAATTACCATTCAATACATGTGCGCGGCGACACTCTCAAGGTTTTGGATTATTCTCAACCAGCCTGTTCGTGGGAGGTGCCTCACAACATCCAAAACATGCAGGAATGGTAATGGGGACTTATCCAACGGTGAGACCTTTATTAAAATGAGATATTGAGGCAAGAGATTGAAGTTTGTGGCGGCTGCTGTATGCTGGCTCGGCTGGCTCGCTGGCAAGGCTGGTGATAGATTTACCATCGGAAAGACTAAAATCTAAGACCGAAATGCCATAGTTTGCCCGTGGGTTGCCTATCTTCGTCGAATAGGAAACCCTATAGTATTTTTGATATCCTTTTCCGTGCCCTAGGTTATCTGCTATCTGATTTAAGCATTAGCCCTTAAGTTGGAGTAGATGTGCCGAGGGATTCCAAGCGCGCAAAGTATGCTTTTTTTGACGGTATAGCTTTTCCCATAAACTAATCGATGGGCGATGGGTCGACACGTGGCTAATAGAAAGTTCGGCTCTTGAGATAGAAGGGACGAGTACGTGGCATGTGGCATGATTTGTATGGTCGTTCAAATTGGGGATGCATAGAGGAAGGACAGCCTCCTTTATAGCAAGTGGAGGCTGACAAAGATGAGGGACGAGCCGTTTTGAAAGGCATTGGGTTCGAAACTCTCGCCTGACTGAAGTCATGATCAGGCATTGTGGATACCGCGATCTTTTCTCTACAAGGACATGGAACAAGACGAACAATAGCTTCCACTTTGGGCTGCTAAGGTAATAGGGGCGTAGCCCAGCGTTCTTAACTTCACTGGTATTAGTGCATCTCTCCCCAGCCTTGCTTCAATCAAAGTCCTTTGCTACTATTCCGGCTCTATTGGCAGCTTGTAGTTTCACACATTGATGAGAAGTCTGCTGATAAGATCCTCATTTTTCCCGTTGCACAGCAATAAGGTTAGTAGCGTCTTATGCTACTTTTGATACATCCATCTCCAAGACTGACTAACCACAACCTTTGAAGAAGTAGAGCACTCAAAGAGCAATGAAACCACTGTGCATAGTGGAAAATGGCTTTCCTCCACGTCACTCCCTATGTCCGGATGGACTTGTCACGTGCGCGAACTCCATGTGTAAGTCGCTACAGTCTTGGAATGAATTAACACTCGTCATTCGCTCTACGGATAAGTGGGACGATTCTTGTGTCCTGGCTGCTACAGTGTTATTATTTCCGTCTTAAAGAAGCAAGGCGAAGCCTAATGATGAATTTGCTGGGTTGATTGGCAGAATGAAAAAAACTGGCCACTGGCGACCTACGGGATTGTAACGCCTTTTGTGTGTACTGCAACATCCCCATTGATTACAAACGAAGCCGAGCCTTCTTAGATATCTTGTGTCTGCCGTCATGAGGAGCCTGTCTGTCCAGCTCACAGTATATGGCAGCCACACACGACTTATATGAGTGGTTCAGACTTGCATGATAGGCTGTGCCAAACGGCGCATCAAGATGTTGTTAGTCGATGAAACACTGAAATATTTGCGGAAAACCACCGATCTTTCGTTGAGGCTTTCTCGCACTCGTTGCATGTATACTGGTCGGCTGAGTTGGATCCCTCACAGTGCAATTCACGGATTTTTGGTATTCTCGGCATGAAGGGTAGAGGTCCCATCTACCAAAGTAACACCCCAAGGCCTTGCTATCGTCTGTCCCGAAACATAAGCGAGTAGCACAGATCTGCTCGAGTAATTCCACTATGATCTAGCCGGGAAGGCGGCACCGTATAATCTCGAGGCAGCGCATGCGGTTCCCTGGCAGTAGGCTTGAGATACTACTTAGCTTAAAGTAGAAAGATGCTATTAGCAAAGCATGAATTGTGTCTTCGCACTCTTGGAGTATCTGTGGGTTTAGGTAGATAGATTGACGCAACTCATCCATCCGGCTGGTATCATTCATCGCCGGCTCATTCCTCGGCAGGACAACATTGAGACGCTTATAGTCATCTCGACGGCCACGGTTCAAGCTGCTCACAACGTCTTGAAAGCTGCTTTCACTACCAAAATGGCATGTAGGCCTGCCACAGCTGAGAAATGAAACCGTCAAATAGCATGTGGCGGAAAGAAGCAGCTCTCGGTGACATGGCTTTCCCGCTAGTACCTGTATCCACGGAGATTACGAGATCTGATTTTGAGAGCGAAGAATTGATCCGCAGGCTCTCCCAAAGCGCAAGCTTGATAGGATCGTTGTGTCCACTTATACCTCCGTTCTGCATTGGATCAGTCATGGCTTCGTAAGGGAAGCACCTAGGAACGCTTACACCAGGATTGCCGACGTCATTCGGCCCTTGGACGACTTCAGCCACTGCCATCGAACAACGAGAGAGACCTTCGCTCGCCACGAGTACGGTCCGTCTCTCATGTCTGTTGAACGGATGAATTTATAGGCTGGATTAGGATCAGCTCGGAATTGGATAACAAGGGTTCTCCATCATTACCGTACTTCTCGTCCCGACTAAGCCATTATGACCGTCAACAAAACAGGAAAGCCTTTGTTAATGATAGCTGCCGTGACGCCAATTTTCGTGGCGATTACACCTTAGACGTGATCAAACAACGGACGCTCGGAGCCTATATACTCTCGCAAATGAGACTCCAAGGTTATGGCATTGTGGCATCCGTCACGGTACCAGGACCTCAGCACACGCGAGAGATGACTGAGGATGCTCATCCGATTGGAAGGAGGAGGAAGCAACTGCTTGGCTAGAATTTCAAATATCGTCACAAATTCCGAGACTGGTAGCTGGCGCAGGAAGAGCATGAGCACGATAAGTCCCCCTATCCCATATCAGTGAGTGCAAATGCCAGTGTTGGATCTTTGAACGCAGTAAAAATGGTGCTATATGCCACGTTATATAGAATCTTAGACTCTCCATATACATCCCAGCACACTTTGCATTCTATCCATAAATTCTATCGCTATCACCTTGAGCGTACCCCTACCGTCCATGGCTAAGAGCCCAAATTCCGCAGTAAGCGGCTTCATTCTCGCCAGAAGTTCCCTCGTTCAGTAAAGTATACAAGCATTAATGCGGTGTTGAGAGTCAAACGCCGACGTTTTGTTACCAATGTTTCGAACGCAAATCTCGCATATCACATGTCCGCATTTAAGAGTCATCTCAGGCATCCGTAGTAGACAACAAAAGCAAGTCTCAATGCTCTTTAGTTGCGCTCAATTGATATTAAGGGAAGCCACTTTCTCCCATTGGGCTAGTCTCCCGTATGCGACCATGAAGGCATGGAGTTGAATCAGCTGTTCCCGAATGAAGACGTCCAGCTGCTAAATGAGATCGTACACATCATGTATGGCAGTGAGGGACGGGAGACAAAGATACCGATATTGAGTACTGCAAAGTATTTCTGGATCGAAGACTGTGGCCTTGGTCAACTACTCGGCATCCTTATCGTTTGGGAACAAAGCTGTATTTTCATGCATCATTGAGAGATATGCGTCTAACATGTTACTTAATGTAACGAAAGTCATCGGTGTCTCACGAGGGACGTTTTGGGACTCTCTGGACCGAATGAATATCGACAGGTAATGTACACAATCTGGCTCCACTTCATTAGGCCTCCAACTACCCATATGAAGTCGACTCATTGAGGTTACTGTGTGTGCCACAGCCACACGGAAAACATGGGAGGTGTGCTAGGCGGAATACAATCAGCCGAATTCCTAGCGAGACAGGCGTATTTCGTCCGTCTCCTTCCATAAGAGCTCCTTGAGCCTCCTAAATCGTGCCAGTGGAAATAGCTGCTCGGCGCCCACGCAATACTTCCATCGAGAAGAAAATTGCTTTCGAAGCTTTATCGCGAAGACCCAGCTGAGGATCGTCTATTCTAAGAAGGTCGTGGGTAGGAAATGCCCTGGCTGCGTCTCCACGTCTGACTATTACAGCTTTTGGTCGAACCTTGTCCGTATAAGCGGAAGCACTGCCGGCAACGCCCCAAGATCTTAATTACTCGACGATATCGCAGAAGTTGGCGAGGTCATTGGTAACAGCCAGACGATGTCAGCGAAGAGATAAAAGAGGCGAATTTGTAAAATATCGTAAAGCTTTTGTACGATTGTAGGAATGACTCGGTCTCACACATGCGAGAGTTCCCACCGCCCAAATTACAGCTCGAGATATCGATGCACTAAGAATCATCAGGTGGTCGCCCGTCGCGCGTGAAACCCTCGCCCGGGCGTCTTCCAATACCACCGTACGAGCAAGATCCAATGCGTTGATGGACTACTTCGAGAATGGAGAAAACGAAGCACATCAAGAGATTTTAGGTGTGTTGAAAAGCTTGCAAGCGAGTGGAAACTTCCGAAGGCGACTATCGCGCTCTGTTATTGTCTTCACAAGAACATCATCCCTGTGCTTGGTTTGTCAAGCAGGCGGAGGATTAAGGACAGAGCTCAGGCAATGAGCTGCCAGTTTTCCGAGGCCGAGATACTATTCTTAGAGGAGCCTGATCAGACACAGCAAGCCACCGGCTTTCAGTATTAATAACTGCAACTAGGTACAAGTGATAGATCAAGCATGTTATAAGGGTGGAATAGCTTAGTCTTGAACTATCGCTTATACCCTCTTGGTTTTGCTATCAATTAAGCTCCTCATAGATAGTATCATGTTTTCCGCTGCTTTACCAGTGACGAAGGAACTCAAGTGTGATATGGCCGTATCGTCTAGTATGCGAGTCTAGTCGAATAGACTTGGGCCAGTAGAGCCTTTGTTTTGTATATCGCGAGCTCACGAGCAAGAGATGGCCGATCTTCCGTGGAGCAAGGAGAGAGATAGGGCATGTTGGAGGATGATGTGAGTGATTGCGATTGAGCCTCTGTTCTGTGGGGTGGCTGATGCCGTTGTTGTAGATGGAGAGCAAAGGAACGTTTCGAGATAGATGAACGTCTTCGCTCTTGAATCATGGTTGGAGGGCCGAGGACTTGGATCCATGTCAGGACCCAATGCTATCATCGATCGTCTTGCAACATGTCACTTGTTCACTGCGTGTATTGACTGTTGCAGAGCTCTTACACGCAACTTATCTACATTTATTCGAACTGCTGAGTTTCCAGCGACTGATCGTAAATCTATATGGTGGATATGTTGTCATCGATAACGGTGGCAACGTTGCCATGACTCATCAGACTGTGCTCGCGATTATTTGATCACTAACGACAATAATCGCCGTCCGTTCGAAATTGATCGGGCTGCCGCCCATGAGCAAGAATCCTTGAGCTGCATGCGACGTCTTATGGCTGTCGGTCTGCGTGCAAAGGTCACTGGTAAAACGGAAACGGAATTTCTCGAATATGATGCCAATCCATGGTTGTTGCTTTTGACATCAGCGCCACTTGATTGCCTGCAAATTGACCGAGTACTCACCAAGTTCCTCACGGGTCCTTGTCCGTTGCAGATAGGATTTGGGTAATTGTTAATGCCATGCGGTCATACAATGCTTCTATACCACCGGGTAATTAATCAAGCGTGAGCTCAACGGCGGCTTGAGTGTGACACAGATTCAGATCACCGCTTTCTGGTATAACTCTCGGCTATTGCCATCGCTATCGCCCTTGTTGTGGTCACTACCGCGATCACTGTTAATACCGCCGCTCGCCGTCACATTAAGCGCCAATCTAGACCTTAAGCTGATTTGATTATAAGCATCACAATAGAAAGACATTTAAATGGCCTCGGAATAATTTGTCTAAGTATTGATGGATCACCAAATTGTATCAAACAGTGATTGAGATAGCCACATCGACTCAAGAACCACTTAAGTCACTCAGGGTTTGCGAATTGTAATATTGCCTCGGTGACTTGCTACGCGGCCCTTTACCTTCACACTGATGAGCCTTTCATCGATAGTGTCAAGTGCCTGTACGTGTGTTGCATTACTGTGATCAGCGCTGCAGCAGAAAGTTCAATTTTCACCTAGACGTTGCCGCAATCAAGGTGACACAGATCGACTCAAAGTACTGACTTGTATGGTCCATTCGCAACAGTAATATTTGGCTTTGATTAGCTCTGCTACCTCTGGTTGGAAAGTGGGGATCGAGGGAAGTTTTCCAATCCATCAAGCTGTTGTTGTTGAAGGTCAGGCCACACCTCACGCACCTTACACCCAATAACCCGCTTTGCAATAACACTTCAGAGTCATGCCCAAAGGGACAAGTGTTGTTGGGGCAGAATCATGTGGAATATCTGCATGGACAAAAGCAGCAAAGGTCTCGGTAGTTTTGCCCGATGGAAGTCCAAAGCGATACTTCTCAAAGGTATAACCAGTTACCTCCTCCCTTGTCGAGGCTGTGTCAAGACCAATAAGGCTGAATACCTTGTAGTCCATTACAGGTAAGGTGCTAGACCGTCAGTAAATGGCGAGCTTCATTCTGCATCTGCTATCAATGCTGTGGTGCCAGGATTAGTGCCGAAACCAGCGGGACGGGGAAAAGTATCACACCGGCCAATCCCAACTATACTTTCTCCTCAGAGACTTCCACGACCTGGATCCCTCTGCTGCTCCAGAACCACTAAATTTCACATCGAAGATAGTAGAGCTTGATTGGACAGGGAAGTCTCCCAATGGGATATTCGGGTTCCCTATACCCACCGGCTAGGGCATTATGGAGCGTACAGTGACATGGAAAAGAAGCTGGGCACAGTTCTACAGCCACCAAATCAGAGACAACATTCGTATAACGCTGAGATAAATGCTCCTTGGCCAGAGTATGACGCGGCGTGCACTTAGCGTTTGATGCTGTCATACCAAGACTCTTGGGAGCTTTGCAGTCCAATGGCCGACAGATTACGCCAACACTGTCACTTGGCGATCCATAGGAACGAAACGTTGGGAAGACATAGTAACTGGTACTATTGTCGTCTTTAGTCTCGGCTCGCAACGAAATCAAATTTTGCGTATGGAGGTGCTTGTGGGCGTTCTTTTTTCAATCGCTAACATATGTGCGACTTTATCAATGCAATTTGGAACCTTCAGAGCTTTGACGAGTGGGATGAACGCAACCGACTTTACAGCATTCACCCGTATCTAAACGAGTCTACAGGACCCTCTGGAAGTTACTCGAGGCAAATGTGAGTTAATCTTTCCTTCAAGTTAAGGTGGGTTGCTGAACAACATTCTGTGGAGCTTACAAAAATATGCTATTTTTTGCGTGAAGTATGCGTATTTGCACAGTCTCGAGGAATTCATTCCGGAGATTGATGCGAGGGTTACAGGCGTGTATATTTGATTTGTTATAGAATAATTGAAATGAACACGCATTTGGATATAGCAAATAAGGAATATGAAAGCCATGTCGAAGAACGATCGCTGCTATGTCTGAGACTGCGTTAGCAATGAATCATATCCAGAAGTTGAATTACCTTCATAAGACGAGTCTCGTGCACACTTGGAATAGTAATTGAAGACCTTGATTTATTTCCTGCGCAGAACCTTGGCGCCAAGCATTAAAATGCAGCGGCGATCGCTGCATTTTAATTCTTGGCACATGAGTGTTAGGCCGCTCCACGAGCTTCTGGTGTGTATGTAGCAAGTACGGTGATCTCATCCACCACCTTCAATGCGAGGGTGTCAACAACCGCATCAAGAACACACATCATTGAAGTAATTCTGGCAAGCGGGCTGAATTGGAGAGGCTTCCCAGTAGTGCAGGAGTATCGGTGGCATTGGCTATGCGAACGGCCAAGGCGATAGCGAAAGATGAGCGCAGCAGCAGCAGCAGCAGCAGCACTAGCAGTAGTAGCATAAATGGAGGCATTACGATTTTGATCCAAAGGCGTAGATCTGGTGACCAAGCCAAAGGAGCTGGTGCTGGTGCGCACTATCTGGGTTTGCGCATCTCACAAGAATATTACTTGCAAAGTAGTCAATGAAGGATGGCTTCAGCAGACACACAGTTCGGAGGAGAGGCGAAATGGCATTTATGTAGGTAAGGTACAACTCTACTCCGTACATTAAGATTCTAGCTTCTATTCCACTCGCATCTACATTCTGCATTAGGCTCTGCATTAGGCTGTATTAGGATTAGTGGAATTTGTTGCCTCCGGGAAGACCAGCGAGACCAGATACCAGCGGCTAACTTCTAAGGGCCTAGCGAAGCTAGGGCTGTTATAACACTTTCCTTTCCTTCTCTCCAGATAATTCAACCAATCATCTTCTCAACATCACATTTTGTATCTCGATATCTTCTCGTAAGCTTTACAATTTATGAGTACTCGCCTCGCTACTACAAATGCAATATTCACTAGCACTGGCACTGGCACTGGCACTGGCACTGCCATTACCACTACCACTGCCACTACAATTCCATTTTCCGAAGAGTGCGTCATAACCACTCTCTTTGCGCGTCAAAAGCATCAATCGTCGCCACCATGTTCAGTCCTCCCTCGATCCGCAGAACAGCTCCTCGCTCTGCGCAGACGTCCTACAATAGTCCAGCTGCAACTCAAATGGCGACCATACATGAATCCATGCGACAGCCATTCTGCCAGAAGCAGCTACAGCCAACACACGCGATCTGCCAACATCAACATGGAATAGATGACATATTAATAAAATGACTCGTGGCTCAGCTCAGGCGAAACGGGAAAATATTCCAGAGGTGAAGTCTCCTTGCTCGATGTATTCCCTCAATTCGAGCAATCCTCGCATTAAAGATCTCACGAGAGAAAGACCGACGAGGCGGACGAAGGATCGACAGCGCAAGGCGTGGTCGGAGTTTATTTGTGTATCACAAAGAAAGAAAACCCAGCGCGCGACTCTCGCAAAGCAAAGTCTACTTCTTATTCTTGGAGACGGTCACACGAAAACTTTGAGGACGCGCCTAAATACACCAGATTTACCCATCATCAGAGAGGCTAAGGTAGCACAGCTCTCACCACTGTGCTTTGGTCCAAGATTGCGCCGCAGAGGGCTGCAGACGTGAATACTTCGCACTCGGCTCTGCTGTTCCATCAGGCGGTCTACATACCTCCTCTGTCAATCACACTCCTGACATTCGATGGTCATACCCATAGTGAGGCTCGTTCAAGCTGTCCAGATATCGTGGATCTCACAGCGGACGAGAAAATATTGATTTCGGAGGAGTATCAAGAGAAAGGGAGAAGATGCACTAGGAGAAGGGGAACGCTCTGGGAGAGGGAATGGGAGACGGGACTTGAGGGGAAAGAAGAGATGAACCTAGGATTTGCAGTTTTGAGCACTGGGCGATTACCCGGAGAGGCTGGCCACCTCGAAGATGGGGAAAGTCCTTTGCTCCTATATGAAAGATCTGACACAGAACAAAAGAAACATCCGCGATGAATGGTAGTTCAAAAAAGAAAAGAGAGCAAGGGCAATTGAGAAAGCGAGGACCATCAAAGCAAGACCAAACACACATTTTCAGACAAAGCAAATCAGGAGACAGCTGGTGCAGCAATGGAAGCGAGGAACATCAAAGCGAGACCAAACACCAATTTTCAGACAAAGTACATCAGGAGACAGCTGGTGCAGCAATTGGGGAAAAGTCCGGAACAGAATGAAAGAGAATAATCACAACGGAAGAAAATTGCCGGATAGCGAGCATGAAAATAAGGAAGCGCTCCGAGATCAATTTTCTCGTTAAAGTCGATCAAGAGATGGCTCGTAGAGCAGCAGCCAAGAGAAGACGCACATGAGTGTCTTTCCTCGGAGCCAGCGGTCAAAACTCGAGCGCATTTTGCTCGCACAAACAGCTACTTCTTCGTTGCTGCAAATCTTGCAATGGCGCATTCAACAGCTGGTGCAGGTTGCACTTCCACCTTTCTTCTGGCCAAAGCCGAGCCTCGCTCTTCATTATTTCCACTTGTTCCCTTTTATAGGACTGGAACAACTCGAGAAGACTTGAAAGTCTGCACTAGCTGTCCCTCTGACATTGTGCAAATCTGCATTCAACGACAGGCACGCGTCGCGCTTCCAACTTGCTTCTACCCAACGCCGAGCCTCGCTCTTCAATCCATTGAGCTGATCGCTTTGATCCACTTGCTCTCCTTCATGGAGCGAGAATAGATCCAAAATAATTGAGAGTCTGCACCAGCTGTCTCCCGATATAGCTTGCTCCTCTACGTGAGTCGAGCTAATCTAGCATACGCTGGAAGTCTATACCAGCTATCTCCTCATTTACTTTGTCTGAAAATCTATGTTTGGTCTCGCTCATTTGCGACTTGTCAAAGTAAGGCCTGAATTGGGAGCTGGAAGCCGAGGGGATAGGAGATAGAGAGTACGTAGAATTCAAGACTTAATTAAGGCTCTAGACGCCTAGCGCTAGGTAGTAATAGGGTAGTACTCTAAGATGTAATGAACTGTGTATAGTTGATCGCCCTGCTGGAGTCTCATAATGCGAAGCAGCGTGATGTGGATGGTTGGGTACCTTTGTTCCACAAGGCGAACAGGAGGTGCCATACAGTTGAGATCAGGCAGCTTCCAGGGTTCAGGCTATCCGTGATTAAGGTGCGCTGGCTGTCAGGGTGGTTGACTCCGATTAAAACGACAAGCAATCGAGCTTTATAGTGTCACCTAAACCCTAACCCAATTTACCACATAGTCCTGAAATCAATATTACACTTTCCTGCTCCTCCCATGAGATTCATGTTACTGGTCTACCAAAAGTATAGTAATTTAACTCCCGCTCACGATATCTACTGTAATTCTTCACCATTTCGTCTTCCATTCTCGCTTTTTGGTGTAGCCTCCTCAGGCCTTTCACGTCTGTGTTAATACTAAAGCTGGAGCGTCGGAACTAGTAGGACGACCAAAACGCCTATCGAAGATGAGTTCTTGCAGAAAGTACTTACGACCGACCCTCTGAATGATGTCAACGAGAACGTTGACCCAAGAGGACGACTATCAAACATCGTTGCAATTTGTGGCACCGATCATGTGACTGTCGGTCTTCGACCCGATCAAGATGTTCTTCGGCGGCAAAAAAACAGAAAAGTCAGACACTACCAATAATAAGGCCCCATGTCACCCTACTGCGAAAGAAAAGGCAGACACTACCAATGATAAGGCCCCGTGTCACCCTACTGCGAAGCATCTCATCTATAATGGTGCGGAACTAATCTTCTCCAATCCAACAGAGCTTAGACCAGCAAGCCAGGAAATGACATTCCAAGGCATTGAACCTCAAACCTCTCCAGCTACCTTCGTTCCAATGGGATACCTTATCGAGTAATACGTGGATGGGTTCGGTAAAGTACGTCGCAAACGTAACTCTGGCTATACCATTCTTTGGAATACCTCGATAAACCCTAATTCTTTATGAATAGTCTACGAATACTGTTTCGATAACTTATGCGGCTCGTTTGAAGAACGCGGTTTGGATGATACTGGAGATGAAGAGGAACTGGAAGGGGGAAAATCCAGCTCACGTACATTACTTCCGCTTTCAGAATTTCGTGAAGGCCCTTGCTTCGGAACATGTAACGCTCAGACTGTCGCTACCGAGCCAGCAAGTAAAGAAGTCACGGTGATACGTTACATGAATGAGAAGTGCGAGCTGTTCGAATCAGGTAACCCAGACGCGCAAACTATCATTCCGACAAGATGTGGTTTCGATCTGGGCATGATCCACTCAAATATAGGGGATTGGTTTGAAAATCCCGCTGGTGGGCTTGAGACCAATGTCATTCAACATTTCCTGCACAAAGAACATTCTCATTTGGGTGATGGACTGAGAGCAAGGCCAGCGCGCGGGAAAATGGGGTGAGAGACTGCTTTCAGAGCAGCAGCGGTCGAGCGATCTTGGGTTGTTAAGGAAATGTGTACTCATTCGACATGCATTTTGTATTTAGCCAATCCAATCTGGAAATCTGGCCATTTTATTTTTTCTTGGAGAGTACCTTTTCCGTTGCAGCCATAAATGCAGCTCTCTTATAGGGTTTGAGCCTTGAACGTTAGAGCGCTAAAAAGCATCTCTTGTCGTCTAGATTATCAAGAACCATAACCCAAGGGCCGTTGCCATCATCGCTGAGCCATTCCTTGAAAGTCTCGAGGGCGTTGACACGAGGATCATTTGGTCCAGGTAATTTGAGCTTCCTCGTAATCGATCTGTACGCCTGATCGAACCGAGGAATGTTGCGCTATAAATCCAGAACACTTAGTCTTCAGGCTGCTCGTCTTTATAGCGGTGCCAGTATCTAATAGCAATTTGCGACTTGCTGGAAAGAATTAGCTAGGTCGGACTTTCCGAGTGTATAATGATCTTACCTAACACCTCCGACTCCTGCGAGCACAGCACGACGTCACTGCTCAGTTAGCTCCAACTCGATTTCGCCTAGGATTTTTATACGAACGATGAACACGTTATCCCGATGGCATGACACCATGAAGATAGGGTCTTGAAATCGATCTATCGAGCTGCCGGTAGGGCGTTAAGATCTGTCACGTATCAGAAATTTTGTGTTACTCGTTGCTTGGTGAGAGGTTGACAGGTGGATACAGTGTTCAACTTTAGAGTTCATTTGCCGAACAGCATTCTCGTGGGCAAGGCTCTTGATCGCAAGCAGGGGTCTTTGCCAGGTCTAAATTTCTCAGCTGGTAGATAACTCGATGCTGCCTTACTCATACAAGCCATTTTGCCACCGCTCAAGGGCCGATCCCAAAGTTGTGTTTGTCTTCAAATAGTATTAAGGAAAATGGCGAAGGCTGCTCTACACCGCCCTTTCACCAATTCTTCGTAATGTAGTGGGCACCATTTTCCAAGCGTTGCTTCTACGCTGTTCGATGCAACGAGTAGGGTGGTGATAAACCGCATCGCGGCTTTCCTTGCTCCCTTGATTAACTTAGATCTCAAACCCTCGCACAGTAGGTGTTGATTCCTAGATATTGTATGGGTGCAAGTAAAACTAACGTATCAAATGTTCAGGAGCAGTGGATACGATTGAAATCGCATTTTCTACTTCAATTCACATCGAATCTAGTCATAAGTTGCATCAGATCGCTGAGTTTGGCAAGGCTTTGCATTGGATAAGGCTACCTGTGGATTACATTGGGCTCTTCAAACTGAAGCTGGCGTAATGTACCATGCAAGAACTCCTAAGCTATGAAGAGATCGAAATCACCAAGTGTCCTTGCTGCAGTGGTGAGAGAAGTGAAACAGAAAGTTGCAAGCCTCTAGAACCTGCCTTGACTAAGCTTTGCGGATCGACTCGGTCCCTAATCGTCTGTCATTTCAACATCGCCTTCTTCGGACTGATTGTAAACCGATCAGTTAGGCAAGGCGCTTAATTCAGGCTTGATGATGTTCTCGATAGCCTGAATCAGACTCGGCGTGAAATGTATCATCTGATTCATGTTGCCTGGGACTCCTTCGCGGACTAAAAACTCTTAGCTAATATCAATGATCTCTCTGGAAATGTTGCACTTACAGAGACCAAGGATCAACACCTTAGGCTCTCCAGATGTAGGATAATCAAGGCACGCAATCATGGAGCCAGAGATCCCATGCCATCCAGTGATCCTATGAACCCATAGCGGACGCTGGTCGTCCGGCGATTTTGAATGCAGACGCCCGACAGAGAGGCTTTTGAAGTTCGGAGAGAACACCTCGAAGAAGTGTGGCTGATGAATGCTATAAGCCCACTCTGCCAATTTTTTTGCCCTTTGCGGTGAAATAGTCTTCATGACTTCTCTCTTCTTTGGTTCAAAAAACTCTTCCCGGTATCGTCCATTGACACCAATCGTAAAAGCCCGTCTCTCTTGAAAGCATGGGAAGTTGGTGGCGTTGACGCTAAGAAAGTTTTCTGTACTCAGATGTTCTTTTTGAATCTCTTCATCTGTGTCGAGACAGAACAATGCGAAGTCTTGAACCTCATCTCGATAGAATAGGTGGGCAGACTTCGAAGAACCCTCTTCCACTGTTGTCAATTAGTGGTGTGAAATCAGGAAAGCTAAGTCCTTGAAGATGAGGAAAAAGGGGACGGTAAGAACCTACCGAACGGCTTATGTGCTGTTGATACCTTAACCCGGTTCGAGTTCTCCTTGCGCATCTTGGTCAAGATCTCGTCCTTGTGCTCGGGATCAAGGTCAAAGTGAGCACATGTCAGAAAGATACGATCGGTGATATAGAAGCCTGAAAGTTGGTCATAACTTGCGGCTTTATCGGGATTTGTTATCCTTATGGATCCAGCTGCCTTGCTGACTTTTGCAACGAGCGCCAGTGCCTGAATTCCGTTAACGAAACACAAAAAGAATGATTTTAGACTTACTTCCGCTGTCGAAAGCTTCTTCTGGTCATCGCCCGTTTCTTGAACTTTCTCATAGTACTTATCCGTGCTTAGTATCTTTCCATCGTCGTTGTCAAATGCAAAGCACTGCGTCCATGTATCATCCACCCAGCATTGGCCATAGAACAGATTGTCGTTCTCCAAGTAAGGATGCTCACTTGGGTTGGGTGGAGTTGAAGGTCGATTGTCTTCGTTTGAAGTCATCTTTTGCAGGTTTTCTAGAAAGGCTAACTGAGAATTAAGGCCTCTCCATCCCGGATGAGGCCTCTCTATATGAATGAAGGGCACTGAGTTTGATGAAGACATTGCTGCCTAAGATAACAGAACTCGCTTTGTTCTTTTTTGTTCGTTTTATTTGAAAGAAAGTTTGCATGGCTGAGGTTTGAGAAAGTTATACCCTGAGGATGAAGTTCAGTCACGCTAATTAACTGTTACACATACGGGTAAGGCTGACTTGATACTGATCATGAGGATATAACGTACTTGTTTATGTATTACTTGCATCTTCTAGTGTATACTGGTGTGAATGAATTCGGGCTTCACTTCTTTTTAGGACAACGAATGTTGTATTTCTAATAGAGTCCGCAACAAAGCATTCCCAGGCACGTTACGTTTGTGATTGAACAGATTACAGTGAATTATAGGCAGACTATGGACAATGTATCAAGAATGACTGGAAATAGAATCCAGCTTCAAGGCAGCCTACGACGTAATAGTCCATGTCCCGAGGGTCTACCCATAATCTGTGTTGACGTAAAGCCTCAGTTGGAATAGTGGAGATGCTACGAGTCCTTCGCTGGGCTAGATGCACAATGGTGGTTCCAGGATATTGTTTAGTCACGGACAGCTTGATCTTCCCAGAATGTTTGAACACTTCGATATGGTAAGAGACAGAACGAGACAAAACCTGTATCTTTATCGTTCTTCTGATATATCTCGAAAAGACCACAGCACTTGCTCCCTAGGTAGGTATTGATGGCCTCTATTCTATGATGCAACTTCATTTCACTGATTTCCTCAATGGGAGCTATGAGACTGGAGTCGGGCTGGTCTCTGTTAAGAAAAAACAAGCGTAAAGCTGTAGGTGCCGTATCCTCCACCTCGATTACGCGAGACACCGATTGGTAAAGCTTCGACCGTATATAAGTCATAAAGAGTCTCAAGCTAGTCTCTCACTAAAAGCTCTAGCTCCTCTTTATAGTCACCTTGTAGGATAGATTGCACAAGGGATGCGACAACTAGAACGACCTAAAGGAAAACGCCCGAAGCCCCCCCCAAAAATTCGAGGACCAAATTGCGAGTCGCCGCGGGGGTTGCCTGCAGTAACATTTCGACGCGAGTATGTAAGTTGATTGCTGTGGTGACGGAGTCCCAGATATTATCTTGGGTGAAATCTTGAAGACGTAATCTTGGGCATCCACGGAAGCCTTCCATAAAGACTGGTTCACGTCGTCAAGATTGAATCACCTCCAGAGCCGAGGATCTGTTGGTACCCTCTCTGAAGAAATCGATTGTCTCTTGATGGTCCCAACAAGCCCAAACAAATCTTGGAAAATCTAAGATTATGAATTGCGATAGAAATGAGTGCTTGTTTCAAATCTACAAGCTTCAAGTCGTTAAACAGAACGTTGTTACGCTTAGTTCGCTGCGTAGTGGTTCTTATTATGTGAGGTTGAAGAGTATGGTAAGCTGTAGACTCGCTGGCGGAGCTAGAAACATCGATATTAATAGCACTGTATATCGTTGGAGAAGACAACGTACTGCACAATCTCATGATACTCCAATTACTCTGGTTGCATGAGATACTCGGCACATCCGCGCTTTTGGCATGTGAAGAGGAAGGTTGGGTCTGCGCTGGTAGGAAGTCCTTTACTAAGTTTAGTAATCCAGTAAGCTTACCATGGATTTTAGCGGTTCTTACTTACCTACACATTATTGCATTATAAGGACCTGGGAAAACTTGTAAATTTGGATTACGTCGCTTGCTGGGAGTCTAGTGCAGTATTGACCGAAGCAGACCATGTTAAGTTTTTTATAGATCACTTCCCGCGTTCCAAGAACAATTCAGACCCTGTTGTAAACGATTCCATACGACACTATTAATGTAGCACATCCAAGGTACACTTGTCAAATAATATAAATTCTATAAGTGGAGATTTTCTGGACCCAGCTTTCCCTTCAATCCAATAGCAACCATGGCCTTCTTGTTTTCAAGCGCTGAAAATGCTCCAGGATCTCTGATTCAATATTGGGGTTTTCGTAGATCCATTCAAAGAATTTTCCTTTATTTTTACGTATTTCATCACTTCTGTAATCTAACATCTGAAAGATTAAAGCTCCAAGAACAGCATCTTCATTCTTCTGTGCCTCATTCAACGCTGGTGATCCCAAAGACGGATCTCTTTCAATAAATATCTAAGGTAAATTTGGGTAGAGCTCTCCGCTTTAAAAAGCGTTAATAAAAGCGTTAATAGCCGTTACTAAATCCTTCTTCTTATATATTAAGTTACTAATATTGGCTATCCCCTTAATAA
Source organism: Lecanoromycetidae sp. Uapishka_2 (assembly GCA_035521555.1). Lineage (NCBI taxonomy): Eukaryota > Fungi > Ascomycota > Lecanoromycetes > Lecanoromycetidae sp. Uapishka_2. Next base: position 16,887 of record JASZXT010000275.1, read on the forward strand.
TCGACGCCGATATTAAATCCAAGGTTTCCTACGCTACTTAGTGATTTCCTATTAAATTGAATAATTATTCCTGAATATCTATAGAAGACTGTGCAGAGCCCTACCTTAGAAGCTGGAGTAACTGTTCGACTCTACTCTTGATATCAACAGCTATGTTGGAATCCATTATTTGCCGGAGAGGTCCAATTTCATCGGACAGGGTGGCGCTCTCGTCTTGGTCCCATTTTATCCTGATAGCCTGGCTCAGACTCAGAGTTCTCCAGTCCTTCTTCCCCGCAAATCACCTAGAGCATTTTTAGAACTCCAGAGGTTCAGATACGACAGCGGTACATTCTTAACTAGTGTTTTACAGTACCTTGAAATGTTCTCAGCATTATGGCGCACACAATCGGCAATGTATCTTAAAACCCCCGCACCTGCGCATTTTCCGAGAGACATGTGGCGAACCCTGTAGGAGATCGAATCCTCTAAAGATAATATTTGAGTTCCATTGCAGTCCTACCCAGCGTCATATCTAAATTGATCATCCCTTGTCCATTGCGACGAATCTGGCTGCCGATGCTCAAGACGTGGAACTACCAATTGATGCACTGTAAGATATTTGCCGCAAGAATGACTGCCGCAAAGGCTTCCATGCTTCCTAAAAAGGAAAGTATTGAACGAGGACAGAGATGCTGATGTTGACGATGATCCAAGCTACTCGACCATTTTCTCGAGGCGCACAATGAACTGGGAATCATACATGTGCATTTGAACAATGATCAAAAGAAGGCAATAAAGGTATGTTTTGATGGGTTAGGCTGCAAGGCTAAGCTAAGCTTAAGTGCCTGTTACCTGCTCAAGCAGGACTAGACTAATTCTTGTTACCCTTTCACCAAACTTCGGCACCCCTAGACAGAATCAGATATGTTGATTAGCCCTAGCTTCCTGCAACACTGCCGTACCGTGTCGGTCTAGTGTTCGTTTGTGCCTCGATAAGGCTTGAGCAGCCAGTACCCACAGCTTCCACGTTCGAAGCGATCCAACAGGCCACCCCAAGACGAAATTCTCGATAGAGCCGCGCGCGCAGATGTGCTAAGGGAGGGGCTGGTGAGGATTCGGGTTTTGGTTGTTGATCTTGCCGAGGGCCACAAAGAGCTTGAGACTTCGTTCGAGTAGATTTGGTAATTGGTTTGGGAGAGACAATTGTTTGGATTTGGTTTTGTATAGGGGTTTTGCTACCTCCTTTTAGCCTAGTGAGTTTAGGGTAGAGACTAAGAGGATTTATAAGCGGGTGGTGGACGGGAAAGAAGTGTTGGGTGTGAGTGAGGGGTAGGCTGTCGATAAGGAGGGTGGGGGCTGAAAGCTTTTGCGGTTGAGGGTGAGATGTGGATGTTGATAACGGGAGACGGGACCGAGAAAGAAGATTAGAAGAGATTCAAAAGGTTTCTTTAGAGTTAAAGACAAGAGACAACAGAGAAAGAAGATTTTTGCGGAATTAAATCAAGTTACAAGTACAGTGACTCGCGTTCTAGACTTACAGGGCCTAACACCAGAAGTATGGCCATTAACATGACAAGAGACGACAGAATATCGTTCTGGGTTCGACAAATGAAACCTAGAAAACAAGGTCTTCGCCTACTCAAAGGATGTAACCGCGCCCCAATCCTCACCAGAATCGATGATAGCCTGTAATATCACCAGAACCTTGAGTGAGTCGTCGGTCATGGCTCTCTGCTTCACTTCCCTATTAATATCGCTTTGACGAAGGCAGCGACCTCGTGCTGGATAGCATGGCTACATATGAATCGATGATCGAAGCGTGCTTTCTTCTCATTCCTTGCTCCCTTGGGACATTTCCGAAGTAGAGTCACCTCTGTCAGAGTGACTGTTACGGTGCCTCCGTCCGTCACGACATACCTTTCCCATGGCTCCTCTAAACTTGTGTTCCGCACCGAAGGACATGCTGAAGGTGCCACTCTTCGTGTTTTGTGAACTGCATTGTGGCATGGACGGTATCAAGGAGTACGAGTCTCTTCTGCAGAGAGGAGGTAAATGCAGCAACCTGGGTGATAAATTGGCCGGCGGCCGCCAGTAGATGACGTATTGCGGCGACAAAATGGATGCCACAGTCGAGCAAACAAACGCCGGAATATTTCGGAGAGCGGCGCCTAAAAAGTGGATGAATAAGTCAGTCGAGTTGCAACGAATGTCATGCCAAGATAGTATACCTACCAGTCGGTCTGATAATCCTCATCGTCCGGACCGATGCAAGCAGAGAGCTGTAGGTTGACTGTGACCACGTTTCATTGAGCTTCTTGAGCTGCTCGGCTCCAAAGTTCGATTGATCCATCAAGCGGTAATCCTCTGCGACGCTTCAGAGCTCCTCCTATCTATTCTTCTTATGTTTTACGGCTGCAATAGCCCTCTTGATGAATTAGGGCTGAAAGATGATTGGAAAGGCGATAATGACGGCGTCAATGTCTTCGCGATCGAGAAGGCTTTCGAGGGCATGGTCTTGGCTGTATGGAGCCTCGGTATAAGTGTTAATGGCGGTCTTTGCAAGTTTGGCAAGCTTCTCGGCGGATTACTAAGATATTGAGTATACGGCCTTGATGAAGAGGAGAGGACAGGCTTCGACGGCAGGGAGGTGCCCTGTAAAGATGGGTGTCAGCTGGAGCGACAAATAGCTGACTCTAGTGGCGGCATAGATCGAAGGGGGCCCTGACTCAACACTGAAAAGAAACGCGGGATTTGCAACTGTTGGGTGGTCTGGAGAAAGATTAAGAAATAGCTGGAGGTTTCCCAGCAGAGCAGCAGATCGAGTTGATTTCGCGCTTCGGGTGATACCGACAGGTTGCCTCACTGGCTCATGCACCGCTTCTAATGAACCCTTGGCAATCCAGTAGCCCAGTTGACCTCATTAACCTGTCAACGGCGCAACAATGTCGGGGGTCCTTGGATGGACTTGGGACGCAGACAAATACATTGTCATCCTGCATATATTTGCTCGGCTATGGTGACGCGGACGTCCCATTGGCGAGCCAGCTGGACAAGGAGGCTTACACTGTAACAACGCGCAGTATCGAGGCAGCAAGAAGCCGCGCATAGAGGAAGTCTGCCCATGTTATCCCTGCTCGAGAAGATTTGAGGGTATACACGCAAACGCCGATGGCACAGAGAAGGACTGTTAGGAGCTTTCTTTTGCCGAGGCTTTGAACCCGAGAGCGCAGCGCTAGAACTAGAACTAGTATAGATATGGAGTAGCGCAGCCGCGCTCGATCTAAAGTCTTAGTACAGCAGCGTTCGGAGTCAAATTCCCAACTCAGTGATAGTCGAGTAAGGTGGCCAACCTTCACGCTGGGTTATGATGAGGAATAAGCTTACAAAGGGATGATGTGTGGCATACTCAACAAGATGCCGAATCCTCTCACCGATCCAGTCGGAGAAGAAGGCTTTGACGTCATTGTGGGTGAACGTGTGATTGTTGCTCATGACGCTCGTTCGTTCATGGACTTTTGCTTCTGTACACACCATGCGTGAAGCCTTCGTTGACTAATTTCGACACGGCGGACAGAAAGTTGGAATCGAGTGGTCAGCCTACGTCAAGTCAAATAGTCACTCCAGATCGCTAATTACTACCGCCAGGAAGTGATATCACTCATACAATCCATGCCGACACCTACCCAGCCATTGATCCCACCAAATCAGATTGCGATGGAAAATACATCTCTATCACCGGAGCTTCTAGAGGCATTGGCTGAGTGACAGCCCCGGGATACGCTCCAGCTGGAGTTGCAGCAATCGGTTTAGGCGCGCGATCCAGTCTCGCCGCTTTGGAGAAGAATGTCAGAGACGCCTGCAAGCGAAGCCGGCAAAAACTTTCCAATGGCTACCGCTATCGAATTGGACGTTACATAGCGGACCTCAATCGGAAAGCAGCTAAAGAGGTGGATGTAGACTTTGGCCGGTCAGACATCATTGTCAACAATGCTGGATATCTGACGATCGCGACGCGCATTGCGGATAGCAACCCGGACGAATGGTGGAAAGAATGGACAGTCGTGACTACCTTCCCCTTTGTCCATATGGCGAGAAGCTGGATCGTCGACAGAACATCAAAGGGCACTATCTCGTGGCTGGCTCGTTCCTATCGCTGCCGCTCAAACGTGGGACCGCTCATCCCAGCCGGGGAAGAGCCTGCAGTTGAGAGGTGCGCATCAATACATGCCGTCTACATGGAGTTCCACTGACACTGTGCAGAGCCGATGGGCCAGCCAAGCGCGGTCGTGGTACGGGACGAGGCCGTGGCGGTACTACGAGAGGCGGCGCCCGGGCTGCAGCAGCATCAAAGGATGGCACGAAAGTGCCAGCAAAAGCACCGGTAAAGACGGTTAGCAAGGCGGCGAAAGAGCAGGCTGAGAGAGAGAAGGCTCAAAGAGAGAACTTGGCTGTGCTTGCTTCGAAGCCTGCTGGACAAACAGATCATCAATCTCAGCTCCGTAGGAGCTCACTTGCAATATTCTCGTTTCAGTGGCCACCAACCCAGTAAGCTGGCGGTAATCAGGTTCTCCGGATTCATCAATGCCGAATACGCCGAGCAAGTTGTCCTCTCATACGCCATCCATCCAGGCGGAATCATGACCAACATGGGAAAGGGGATGCCAAAGGAAACGCACCAATGTCAGGACTCCCTCCTCATTACGAACGCTTAGTTGCTGATTGATGATTTGTAGGGCTCATCGATACGCCTAAGTTGGCCGGAGATACTCTTGTTTGTTTGACACCGAGAAGACAAGGATTGGCTTGCGGGACGATACGTCAGTTGCACGTGAGATATACTGGAAAACTTCGAGATGGAAACGAGCATCATTGAGAAAGACCAGCTCAAGGTGGGGATGGTAATCTAAGAGCACCCTCTGCCAGCAGCAGATGTAATTCAACTTATGTACTGGGCGATTCACTGTACGGGACTATGAGTGCACAGCGTTGAAGTCTGAGTCTTGACTTTATCATTCCTTCCTCGCTTTGTCAATTGATTCTCTTATATACGAGGATTGGCCGTCATAAGCATTTAGAACAGCGCAATCCTTGCGATACTCACGTTTAAAACTGTACCTTTGGCAGACCGCCTCGTGATCAAGAGCTTTTGTCAGCGAATTGGAGCCAGGCTTTGGCTCGGTCTTCCACACCGCAGAACATCGGCAATAGCCTAGAAAAGTAAAGCTCCATGTTAAATTGTAAGATTAAACTTAGTCAATGGGACTAGCCGAAATGGGTAAAGACATGTCTGAGAGCTGAGGCAAGATATCTTGCTGCCTAAGTAGGTAGTCCGGCCTATGGTATGCAAAAGGGGCCTTGGAAGTAACATCTTATATCTGTGCGAATAGCTGTGGGGAGAGCTTTAGTTGCGTGCTTTTCTCTACTGATTGGCTCATTATCTGCTTTCAGCATGGCGGAACCTGTAGGTCTAGCGATTGGCGTCGTAGGACTTGCGAGTCTCTTCTCTGCCTGCATCGAATGCTTTGACTACATTGATACTGCACGACGCTACGAGTACGACTACCAGATCTTGGCAGCCAAGCTGCAAATTGAAAAAATACGACTATGGCTCTGGGGCTCGCTTATCGGGCTCGATAATCGAACAAGGGAAGCCACTGGGAAATTGATAATACCTCATTGAGGCAGGAATGCGAGCGAACTTAGACATCATCTCTCAGATCTTTACCAACTCAAAGGACTTGATTAATCGATATAGGTTGCGCTTGGAAGACGAGACTGACAAAGCGCATCGATTGAGTCTACCTTCGGCGCCAATACTTAATTCCCCTCCAAGACTGCAAGCAATGATACAAGCTTTCACAAGGGGTCCCGATGTGAGACAAACCGAGATAGGGATCTGTGGGAAAGCCCGCTGGGCTATTCACGACAAGTCAAGGTTTGTATTGCTCGTGCAGGACCTCAAAGATCTGATAGACGGCTTGAATGCAATCACGCCCGCCAATATCGCACGTCACTGGCGACTGGTGCAGAGAGAGAGAGACTGAGTCTGTGTGTGACTCAGAGACTTTGGAGCTTGTACAAAGGGCGACAGAGCATGACTATCCTGGTATCATTTACCTGCCCACTTTATGCTGAGAGTACATGTGACCGCTGACAAAGTACTAGAATGGTCAGAGACCGCTTCGATCGTGCGTAATTAACATGTAGACTCGTTCCCGGTGGCGCCAGACGTTTCCAGATGGATCAGCGGAATGAAGGCTCCGCCTCGAAATGCCTTGTTTGAGCATGGCATAGCAACTAGACGGAACAGACCCTTTGGTACAATTCTTCGCAATAAGGCTCCAACTTTATTGAAAATCCTCCCGCAAAAGTTCCAGATGGCAAAGCGAGGGCCTGCTCGGAACGACCATGAGAAGCAAGATACTCTGGATCGCGCCTTTCAACGTGCTGTGGAAAATGGAAACCTAGAAATGGCCCTTGAGTTTATTCAAAAAGGCGCTAATATTAATACGTCTATTGATATGGAACACTCATTTCTGCACCAGGCTTACCAGGAGTTGGAACTTGCAGCATGGCTGCTCGAACACGGGGCTGATATTGAGACAGTCGATGCTACTGGGGCTACCCCATTGATACATTGGGCAAAGCAGGACTGTGGATACAGACTCAGGGTGCTGGTGAATATAGGTGCTGACGTCAATGCGCGAGACATGCTCGGCAGGACTGCTCTTTCCTACGCCGTGAAGTTTCCGGTCGTAAAAATTCGGCCCAAAGATGAGAAAGACTGGATGTGTACGATACTCATCAATCATGGCGCTGATATAAACTGCAGAGATAATCAGGGATTTACTCCCTTGCATCATGCTGCAGCTGTTGACGCTGTTGGGCACGCCAATGTCGACATTCTTGCTGAGTATGGAGCTGATGTCAAATCTAGGACGAAAAAGGGGCTGAGTGCTCTAGATATAGCACTGCAGTCAGGCAGATCATGCGTAGCTGACTACTGTATCTGCGAAGGAGAGACCATCCCGGCTAAGTATCTAAAGACGGATTGCCCACTAATTAAAGCCTGCCGAAAGGATAATATCGTCTATATTAGGTATCTGTTAACAAAATTCTCTATCGAAGTGACGGAGTCTCGTCTTCTTAACGGTAATGGCCCGAACCAAGAGTATAAGGTTGATTTCTCAGGGAGCCGGAGTACTACTGTTTAGGAGGTAGTGTAAAATCAAAAGGCCGATATCGCAGCCGCACTCTTGCACTATAGAGAATATATAGATTACCCAGATCCAAACCTCCGGTTTAATAGATAAAGTCTAGCTTATGTTGCAGCTTATAATGGAGACATAAGCACTATGGATATACTAGTCGATAATTGGGCGGATATAACCTACCAAGATGAGTTAGGCTTGACTCCCTTAATGGTGGTATTAACGAGACGGGATATTCCGGTCGCAAAGAGTATCCTGAACCGACGTTCTATAGGCCAATTTCTGAAGAGTACTGAAGGCCTGTCCCCTTTTGCAACGGCTCTCGAGATAGGAGACAAAGACTTGATAGCAGCATATATCCACTCGGGTTGCTGCCACGATGACGGTTCATGTTTCAGATATAACTCCTGGCGGCAAACGATTGCAGTATCGGAACGGAGCGGAGCATTTCTTGAAGTCCCTATTGTACCCGCTAATACCGAACGCAATGCAACCGAATCAAGGCCCAAACATGATAAACGCACTGTTGAGGGTCTCACTCTACCTCTGATGAAGGCAAAGCCAGTCTGTACCGTATCGATTAGGACTCTTGAGCATTTGAAATGTTGATTCCTCGTTGTTTGGCAATTGCCTTCATGAGAAAGTAAGAGGGATATCTCCTGAAGGGGAACAGCGTAGGCCGTGAGCTTGCCATCAAACCCAGGGTGGACAGATTGTTTGTGCAACTCTTGACATAGGCACATGGTTGCTAGTATCTGAGTCGCACTTGTTATCACCGCTGAACAGTAACAGCAAGGTGAGCCGAAGATTTTAGTAGCGATATACCAGATACATGGTGTACTCATGCCAGAGCATATTGCGAGGGTGAGCAGCTATAGCAAAAGCAGAAAACACGGGCTACTGATGACATATGATACGAAATTTTACACATATTTGACAGCCATTTGCCAAACTAGTATGTGAATCTTTCCTCGTGGAGCCCAAATCAAGGAAGTATATGCAATACTTTCGGTATTGCTTCTTTCACTGCTGCAATCACCTGGCGATAGGCAAGATTTCATTACCAGATTCGGGAGGAACACCAGTCTACCCAGGCTATGTATGCGCAATCATCTGATTGAGGGAGCCCGGATTTTGATCCAGTATCAATATGCTTGAGAATATTGCGCGACGTTGGGCATCATTCCACGTCTCTTTTTCGCGGGAGGACCGAAATCGAAGAGATGGGTCGACCATGCAGAGGTAATCCTGCACGACACCGACGGGTCAGTAAAGGGTCGTTGTCACCTGATTTGGGTAAATGTCACGTACGAGAGTCCGCCCAACGAAATCCCAATGTAAAGTACACCGAGTCCTTGAAGCAGCTGGCGTCATGAAGGTCTGCTGTAGGTTGGGTGCCATTGCTGGGTAGTGCGCGAGCTTGTCATGAAGCTGCTGGAGGACCTCGACGTCCTTCCATTTTTCTGCGGCATTGGGTGGTGTGGGTTGGGAGGTGAGTTTGGTTATGAACTACTCACGGGTGCTAAATGTAAGGGTCTACACCCGTGTGGCTTGCCATAGCGATGGTCGTTGAGAAGAAGCTGTGGGCAGATGCTTAACCGATGGTCGTTGAGAAGAAGCTGTGGGCAGATGCTTAACCAGGCAACGAGTAGTATCGATGGTTTTTTTGATGTTTGGCAACTGATAAGTGATATTGGCGCGTCCAAGCCACCTACGTCACTCAACGCGCACTCACGTGATCGTGGAGCTGAGCCTTGGCACGGTAACAGCAGCAAATTGTGCCATCTAGTGCCTCACTTCCGAATAGCTGTGTGAGGTCTATGCGACACTGGACTGGAGAGTGTCAAGCTGTCTTGATACGAGGTTCTGGCATAGACGTAGTCGTCAGTGAAAGCATGCCGAACGTGATGGCAGACCTGGTTCAACGACGCCAATCGACTGAAGTATCATGTTCCTACAACAGGCTTGAAGGAGGTTATGTTAGACTCATAAAACTCAACGCTGGTGAAACTCTCGACGAACTTAGCATGACGATGTACCATGCCAAGTTGGAGAATGAGCCGGTATTCGAAGCTTTGTCATACACCTGGGGAACCTCTGACAAAGGTCATCGTGTTCACTGTGGACCAGAGAGTATTCCAATTACAGCGAATTTGGCATCAGCATTGAGACATTTACGCAAGCCTGATGAATCGCGCACGTTATGGATCGATCAGCTTTGCATTAACCAAGAAGATACATCAGAGCGAAATCAGCAGGTGTCGTTGATGGGTCGTATCTATTCGCAGGCTAAGAATGTGCTCATCTGGATTGGCGATGCCGACGGTGAGACCGCGATGGCCTTCTCTTTTGTCCCAATACTGCTAGCATACTTTCCAGAATGCCAGGCGGAAGAAGCTCTGGCCAATCCCAGTTTGGTTGCAAAGCGTGCAATACCCTTAGTGGGTTCCGCAAAGTGGCAAGCGTTGTCAAAGCTCTTCGTTCGCCCGTTTTTCCGTCGAGAGTGGATAGTCCAAGAGATTGCTCTCGCAAGAAGCGCCGAAGTCCATTGTGGTGATTTTACGATCGGCTGGAAAGAACTTGCATTAGCTTATGCATATCAAAGGGATTATGTTCCTCTCGATGTCGAAGACGTCCATGACTCGGTCGCCGCAATAACTAAATTGCGAACACGAAAGTACAGCGATCTCGTGGAAGCCCTCTTCCTTTCATATAAGTTCCGATGCACCGATCCTCGGGATAAAGTTTATGCAATGCTGGGGCTCAACCCAGGACATACCCTAGAGCCAGACTATAAGCTGAGTGTCGAGAACGTCTACTTGCAAACAGCATCGTCTATGATTCTTGCCTTGGGAAATTTGGACATTCTTTGCTGCGTTTTCCATCCCAAGACTATGAAAACTCTACCTTCCTGGGTCCCTGACTGGCAAACGCAGGTGATCGTCCGTCGAACACTTTGCAGCTCCCCAGGGCAGCATCGACAATATCTCGAGGATAGGCCTCTAATTGGGATCAGCTTCTCGGAGGACCTACGCGCCTTGGTTGTCAACGGAAGGCTGATAGACACTGTTGCCGCTGTATCCAATACATTCCCTGAGAATGGCTCAACATTCATATGTGGTGCCGAGTGGGAAGACTTCGCCCGAGAAGCAAGCCGCCTAGGCGGCTGGCCGTTCCCGGATACGTACTGGCGCACGATCCTCGCCGGTACTAATACCATTGCTCCTAAATCTGATTTCGAGTTGAGATCGATGTACGATTCCTGGAAAAATCTTCGCAATCGAAGCAACGATGTTACAGCACACTATGAGCCGCTTACCAATCTACCAGACGAGAATGAAAAGGGCAGCGAATTCGGTGGCCTCATGGGAGACATCTGCGTTGGTAGGAGATTGTTCAAAACAGAAAACCATTCCTTAGGGCTTGGACCTTCTGAAACCCACGTAGGGGATGTGGTTTGTTTCCTTGCTAGTAATCCGCAACCATTCGTCCTTAGGGAGGCAGACGATTTTTACGAGCTCGTTGGGGAAGGCTTTGTGCAAGGCTTCATGCACGAAGCTGACCCTTCGGTGCGATCGAAGAATCCGCAGGATGCACGAGAGTTCATTATACGATAGAAACATATTACGAAACGCTGGAGTAGCCTGCAGAATCGCATAGCGCACCCCGAACGTGGAGAGAGACGACAAGGATGTAAAGTGGCGACCTACTATTCTGGAGCTTGATCTCGTAACCTGCCGAGTTTATGCGGTAGCGCTTTTGGCCATCCCAGATCACCGGCTGTAGCAGTTGGTGCCCATTATTATCAATACTAACGAGGACCGCAGCGCATCAGCCCGGAGCGGCAGGTACGGCTTCAGCTGCAACCACGATATCGCATGCGTAGAGGCAAGGAAGTTTAATAAACGTGGCTAGAGTACATTATGAGTGGAAGTAAGCTATAAAGACTTCGGACGCTGATGCAAACTGCGTGGAGAGGTGAGGGGAGAAACCGTAGAAGACGAATGGTATAACAACGTCGAGAACGGCCAAATTATGGCTAGTACTATGGACGAAGGGAGTTCAAACCAACGCCAAAAGGTCGATTCGATGTCTGCAGGAGTGGCAACGCTCTGTGGCACTCAGCCACCATTGGCGAAATACTTCTTGAATAGGGTCTCGAGCCATCTGACGACTGTTGATGGATTGAGAGCATTCTATGTTGAAAGAGCGGCTGAGGCTTTGCTATGAATGGAAAATGTTTTGTCATAATGGTACTCCTGACGCTTCGCCTTGCGCCACGTCTCAAATTAGTAAAAATTATAACTCTGATGAAGCTCTATCATTATACTAGCATGATATTGGCCAAAACCCTACTCTAAAGCAGGCATCAAAGCCACTCTCTATCAAACCTCTTCCAACATGGTGCCAACCGAGTACAAATTCAAGTACGCATTGAACTGCTTCGACATCTTTGCCACCCGCGCAAAATGCTTCGGTCCCGTCGATTAGAAGTCAGACGACGCCTGCTGCGCGCGCGTCGTACCCCGCCAGTGCAATGGCCGTTTGGAAAAGGTTTTGGATTTTCTGGCTATCCCTGAAGTAGCGACGACATTCCGTCGTGTCGGCCTACTGTGGGCACCGACGCTTCTGCTGTCGGCTCTCGCGTTGAGAAGACAAATAGATCTACCTTAAAGTGCGCTGGAGCCGCACGCATAAATGAGAATTGAGGTTGCCATCCATCGGGTATTCCAAGAACTGGTTCTCGGAGGGTAACTGTAGCTTGAACGCAACTCGCAGACTCGGAAGCCCATTCCATTCCAATTCAATGAGCTTGTTTGTGTGTTTGCATATTCCGCAGTTGACTGGCCTGCCGCTCACGAACTTTGTAGCCTCCACTACCAGGTCCGGGTCAAGCTCATGTCTGGGGAAATGGACGGCGTTCTGAGAGGTACATGGTCCAATGTCATGATGGGTTCTATGGAGCGCTGGGCCGAGGGTTATCTTCATTAATAGCATATCACTCTTGTATCGATCTTAGAGGATTGTCGATTGAACTTTGCACTCGAGGTATCATCGGTCATGGAGTCGAGAATGGCATGCGTGACATAGCAGCCGGTTTACGCATTTTATTGTATTTGCATCCATGTCGTGACTCCGACTGGGAATACCCGTTAGTATTCGGGTCAATGTGAATTGAGTGTTCGATAGCCTATCTATGGCTCGACCCTGGAGATCCTCATGTCAGTAGGTAGTCGAGCGTCTGTGGAATAACCAACTAGCTTTCACACCTATACAGACTTCCTCATGATAGATTCTGTTTGGAATGCTGAAAACGAAGGACGCAAGGTTATAAGGGAGGTTTCGCTCCCGCTACATTGGGCTGCGCGCCTTTCACAGGATCGTTAGAGGACTGCTTTACATCCTCCGCTCCAAACGCAAAGCTAACATGCGTGTACATGTTCCCCTGAGCATCCACATCCACCCCGGAGAAATTGAACACATTTCCCGCTGGCATGATGACTCGGTTCCTGAAAGACGCGATGCTCGCTTGCCATTTATCCTTGAAGACGTCGCTCAGTGTCTTCCCGAATTGGGCTTGTCGGCAACAAGTCAGCAAGGGATATTTCCGATGTATTTTCCGTCTAGATTCGCAAGAACAACCGCCACGTACCTGCAAGTCTCGTCTGGACAGTGTCAAAGGCCGTTTCGAGGATCTGCTGGGCGTCGCCTGGTAGGATCTGGAGAAAGACTTTCATGGAGGTCTTCCACACGCTTTCGTCTTTGACTGTGGTGTAGTAGGCCCCGAATTGGTGTTGTTGACGCTTCGCTTGGATGAGTTTGAGCTTTCCGTCTGGCTCGTACTGTGGCAGTACGGTGTTCTCCTCGTCTTTGACAACATCGATCAGTCCCCCGGAGCCGGTTGAGACGATGAGGCAATATTTGTAACAAAAGTCAAGGTTGGCGCCGTATTTGTCATTATGGATCAGACCGGTATCCGTGTACTAGTAGAGATACGGGCTCAGCATCATTTTTGGAGGGATCTCGTTGGTGCATATGGACTTACGTGATAGTCCTGCACCACATGGCTGATGACTGTAACGCGGGCCTGCCTCAAGGCATCTGGAGATTCGATAGAAGGATTCGTTTGTAGATCTGACTCCCACGTCACGGTAAGGGTAGATGTTCCTGCGCCTTTGTAAGCCTGCATAGCTTTTCGCACCCCGTCTGACCGTGAACGCTTACCACTGACGCTGACTTTGTCGTCCAAGAAAGTATGCTCGACTTTCCCGTCGCTGATCTCGAGTGGTTGGTACCGAGACCAGTGGGGAGGACGGTCAGCGACTACAGGAGTCTGCAACGAGGACGTCGTTGTGGTCGGAACGGGCCTGCTGTATTTGGTGCCCTCCATAGCCTTTTCGAAGATCGCGTTGAGATTGACGAAGAAGGCGTCGCCGAGCTCGCGGCAGAGGAACTTCTCGAACATCAGGTCTCTGCAGAAGGCCATTACGCCGTCGTGCTCGGCTGTGCGTGTTGTGTCGAAGAGGGTCTGGTCGAGCCTGCCGGAGTTGGCATTTCTGGAGGGATCCGTCATTGAGAGTTCCCGCATGGGCCAGCTGTCGCCTTCGTCACGATGGGTAAGGATGCAGTAGTTGAGGGTGCCGTGAGTGAACTTGGACGGCTGTTTGTCAGAATGACCGGCAGGCATAGTGAAGCCTGGTGTTACGGTCAGGTTATACAGCTCGGGAATCAAGTAGGTTGGCGTCTTATCGGTGGTGGCGCTGGCATTTACAGACTGTAAGGTGGGCAGTCTTTGCGATAATCCGTAGCCTAGAACGAATGGATGGTCCGGCGTTGCTCTGCCGGGCTGAATCTTGCTTTGAAGTCTTTTGTGCTAGGTCAGCATATCGTAGACACAACTCATAACAGGCGAAGCTACAACTCACAATGAGAAATATCCCGAAATCTTGGTCATGAACTCTGTCTGTTTGGTGTCCGATACGGGTCTGCCATTCTCATCGTTTAGTATGAAAGTGTTCGCGATCTGGGCTGCTTCGAAGGTGCAGAAGATGGCGGATACTGTAAAGTGCTCGCTCGCGACCTGCTCCAGTCCTTTGAGAGTAGCAGGATGCAAAGTCTCCGGCGTGTTATTGCTCATGGCGGGCTTGATAAGTTCTGTTGGTCCATTAGTAACTGATGAGAAGCCGGTGGGACCCCGTTGATCTAGCCTTCAGTAACGTTCTGGATATCCCTCTGCCCCAGCTTAACGTCCCAAGACATTGTATAATCATTGATGACCTCCTTCTTGACCTTGGCTTGCTTACCAATCCCGACCCAATAAGCAAAGATGCTGTCAGGTTGCTTGGAGTTGGAATCCCGCTTGAACCGGAACGATATCCGCGCGGTATTGGATGATCCACTGACGTTGAGGCTGATAAAGGGACATCGAATATGTCCAAATATGCCGGTGTCATAGTCAATCGCCTTTTTACCATCTTCTTCCTCGTAGGCTAGATGGACTTCCATCTCATGGTTGATCAAGTACTTGGCTTTTGGTGGGGAGGCTGCATCATCGAGTACAATGGCCGAAGGAGGTGGGACCTCGTCGGATGTGGAGATTTCCTTGTTGTATAGGAGCTTGAATTGGCGATTTATAGCCTCTTCCGATATGGACAGCATGACATCGTACTCGGCCAAAGAGCCTGAGGTGGCGGTGAATGGAGAACCCATTTCACGACAATCGTGCTTGACGGCGAACGTATTGTAGAAGAAGGCTGAGAATTGCCGTACGTCTCCAATACGACTTAATGTGGAAGTAATACTACCTCTGGAGTCGATCTGGCAGCTTTTCGAATAGTCGTTATTTTACAAATGGGCTCGTTCCGTACCCGAGGCCTGCAGTCTTGGAAGGCAATTTGCCCTTTCGTAAAGTATTCCTAGTCAAGTCATATGTATAAAATGCGAGGAACTTCAAGAAACATGCGCATTCGCAGGAAACTCGCCAGATCGATCTCAAGCCTAGATTTTCGCTTCGCAAGTGAACAAATACCCTTTCAAGCTAAATCTTAGTGAGCTTGGATTCGGCGGACTGCAGAGCACAGTAGGAGAAGCGATTTTCGGTTCGACAATGTCGCAATTCCCATTTCGCGCTTGTGAACATGCTGATAGGCTCAGCGATACATGTCACGCTGGTAGTGTTTCAGCCCAAAGCGGCGGACTGACTGGGAGCTTCGCTTAATGCACGCTCTAGATTTAGCGTATGCAAAAACCTTTAGAATCCTTGGTATTTTTTTTTATCCGTACCACCGTATATTTTTATAGGTAACCTAGATATTTATTAACTTTTATTATTCCTAACTTTTTATAGATATTAGT
>JASZXT010000276.1:0-32237 GCA_035521555.1 Lecanoromycetidae sp. Uapishka_2
GGCTGGAGTTATGGAGGTTTGGGGGAATTTGGGGGGGTGGGGAAGAGAAAGAATCTTTGGGAAGTATGCAGGAGAACTTACCCCCAGGGATATAACTGGTATTGCGTCCAGATTGTGTCGTTCCCGACATTGACGTAGCGGCCTTGTAAGGCTATCGAGGAGGCGGCTACTCTGGCCATCCCGTCGGATATCTCTTGGGTGGAGTTGGTTACGTTGGTGACGGGACTTATGGTAATGGGGCATTGGTATATTGCTACAGGTTGGTTTAGGGAGTCGGCTGGTAGTGTGCTGTGGGCTTTGAATGCCCACATCCACATGCAACGAGGGCCACAGGCGTATTCGGTCTCGTTCTGGGGAATCTCGATTCCGCGGTAGATGTAGGTGGTGGAATCGTCAGCAGAATATAGTGTTGGTATCGTGACGTTGCCGTTCACGGTTCCATTGGAGTATGACCAATTCCAGGCTGCTAGATCTCCGTTGAGATCGTTGACTTTACGTCCGCTGTTAGGGTCTATGTCGTATTGATAGCATTGTCCAGAAGCAGCTGTGATGATTCGATTTGTGATGCGTGGATATACGCGGTCGGGGTCGACAGGATTGATTTCCTGGAAGCGATATGCAAACTCTTGGTGGTCAGGGTTCTGATTGCACCAATACAAAGGGTTTGCGTCCGAGTTGATGACTTCGGAAATGTCCTTGTACGTGCGGCATGGAAAGCTTTGGGCCATTTCGCCATACGAGTGGGCCGTGATTTGTTCGACATCACGTTGTGTGGGACATTCACCGTTGACCGCGTAACATGTGAGGTCTGAGGCGTTGACCATTCCCGGCTGAGTGTAAATACCTTGCCAGTTAGTTCCACCATCAGGAGAGTAGGTAAGACCGATTATTGCGACTGCCGCTTGCGCGACCAGGTTCAGCAAAAGCCATAGGAGACAAGCGAGCACAACTAGGATTCTCTTCCGAGACACCCATGCGAGCTCTACGACTTTGGAGAGACTCTCAATGCTCAAGATGAGATCGAATTCTCTAACGCTGTGAGGCTTGCCCGCCAATATTGTCCATCTTATAATTTTGGCTATATCTTTGAAGGCTTCAAAGAAGTTCAAGCCCAGACCCAAACTCAACGCTGTGATAATCGTATTAAAGGCGTGCTTCTGGTTACGCGAAAAGTTCCCTTTGTCCTCATATATCTTCAAAGTTGCCAGCATGGAAATCACGAGCACAACGGTCCCAATCCAACGGAAAAGTTGCGGGAAGAACAGTCTCCATGTTTGCTGGCGCGAGTTGAAGACCCGTGAGTTCGGAGCTGGTGCAGTGGATGAATTGTCAAGTGGTCTTGCACGCTGCAATGGGATATTCTCGCCGTCGCCAATGGAGGAGTATTCGGCATTGTCGTTGTCATGCGCGTCGTCGATAGGGTGATACCGTTGATTCCTGGACACAGGCGACAGAAGTGACGTAGCTTTTGGCATTGATACTGTTGAGATTTAATCATCTCGAGCTAGGGGAAACGATTTACATTTCTTCTTCCAACAAACAACTTTGTACAAAAGTATGGCACACCGAAACATCAGCAGTGCCAAACGGTTGCATCACTGGGCTGCTAAGCCGAGAGATCCTCCACAGTATTTCTACTCATAGCGATCCTCCATCACAAAGGTTAGCCGAGCGTGGCTGTGGTGATCCTTCACGATGTAAGCCCGCTGTCGCCTCAGCACTAAGGTACCGTAGCCTACCCTAAGACAGTTTTGTACCTGGTCGAACTAGCCGCAGACAGCTGTAGCGCCGGCTTCTAGGTGTTCATCCCGGAAAGGAACCCGGAAGCCGCTCGTTGGAACCAAGTGCTAAGCGCTAACTTAAGGCCATCCTCCCCGCCTTGCTGCCTTGAAAGTCCAGCATAAATCAAATCTTGGTTTCGATCTCCATACCACATCAGAGTAGTCGTAATTAATAGATATATATTGCACTCAGTAGACTTACCGAGAGATGATCTGTATCGCAATTTGCTCACCATCTGCTGCTTGCCGATCAATAGCCACAGCAAGTACGTTGTGAGTCCAACAGTGCGCTTGCAGAACGGCAAAGTCATACTTTCAGATTACAATCTGACAGACGAAAAGGGCGTGTTCTCTTTAGCATGTTGTAGGGTTTGCGACTTTTAGCTTTCTCTTCGCTACCAAGGGTAAACTGTTTCGTCCATCACGCTCTCGTAGATCTACTGCTCCCAGTCCAAGAGCTTTCTGCAAGTCTCTATACGCATGCCTGTACGGGACCTAGTCCAGTGGAATACTTGATAAAGGAGATTAGCTCGACTCCGAACCAATTCTGGTTTACCAGGGTTGAGAAGCACGATCAGATGCGAGAATGACTGAAGGACTGATATGTGGGCTGATGGTGGCACGTAGTAAAGACTATCGGAGGCGTGCAAATTATGTATGTTCTGAAAAGCATAAAGAAGAATGTATGACTTCATCATATAGACACATTGCAAGGGAAGCAATTATTTGAGGGAAGAATGCTTGGCAGGAGAGACATGGTACTTTCTTTTGACTTCGATCAGGCGAGGTACAGTTGGGCGCAGCCTGGTGGCACCGGAAGAGAGATTTGCAAAGTTCTGCTTTGTTATGGCATGAAATGGGCGTGCAAACACCTCACCTTTGTCGGCGGGACTTCTGTCACTTGGAGCTTAGATTCAGCGAAGACTTGACAGAGTGAACAGCACATACACCATGATGTAGATACTTGAGAGACTTAAGAGAGATCAAGGATGAATATAGACTCTATGCGCTACAACGAGCGATAACATCCACTACTTGCTCCTGGACACAATTGAGGTACTTTTGTAATTGCATCTGCGTGTCGCCGGAGGAATCCGCCCCAACATCATCAAATTCACCACTCAGACATGCTCTAACTGCATCCCGATAACCCTTGCCCATATAGCCGCTTAACTGCTCGAGAGTGCGATTTATCGAGATCTGAACGGAATCCTTTGATTTTGCTAGGGAGTCGCCACGGTGTAGTCCCACGGTCACCTTGGACCACATGCCGATCTCGTAGAGTATGATGCCAAGGCTGTAAAAATCGAAGGATGGTTGGAAAAAACGAGAAGCTGCAGGATGGCGGTAGAGATCATCCTCTGTGAATGACAATGAAGTTCCAGTAGTTTTTCCTGGCATGTTTGGCATGGATATATCGAAGCCCATCAGATACGGTCTGCTGATGGCGACTTCACCTTTTGTATTCGGCTTAGACCAGAAGAGGATGTTCTTGGGCTGGATGTTTCTATGTATCCAACCCAGATTATGAATTTCAAAAAGCGTTGATACTAATGCTTTAGCTAGCTGAAAACGCTCACTCAAATTGGGAACGTCTTCTCTTGACTTCACGCGCGTGAGAACTTGATGCAACGACACAGGCGGCTGCCCGCGCAAAGCATCCGGAGGTAAAAGGAATGCATATCCTGTCACGTCTTTTCGGTCGAGATAGCCAACACAATGAAGAATAGACATGCCTAGTGGTCGGAGATCCATGTTCAGGATCTTCGTCAAATTTTCTGTCCGCTTGCGAAACGCAGGATGGTCTTCACGTCTCCAAGTGTCATCCTGACGATGGCATAGGTCAATGATGACGCGCTGGCCTCGGAAAGTAGTAATGACATGGTGCTCGCTTGTCTCCAAATCCATCTCATTCCACTCAAATGCCTCCATTTCAATTTTATAATCGGACAACGGTGTAGAACGCCCACTTTGCCATTCCGATGAGCTTTGCGATTGATTACTGTGGTAGTCTTGCTCGAGAATGTTTCTGATACTGGCCATTGATACAATGTCTTGGTGTCCACACAAAGCTGCTGCTGTCTGCAAGTGAGGCAATTGAGTAGCATCCTTTGTGGAAAGGTAAGTTCTGAGTCGACGACGAGAAGACTCCTGCTCTAAACGAGATGTCATTTGGTCCAGACTGTCGTTGTAGTGTGAGAACTTCTTGATGAACATTTCTAACTTCCTCATGTCGCCGATATTTGCAAAACCAAGTCGAGACCGATCTACATGACAGTCAGTGATCAGCCGTATCATGTTTGCCTACCAATAGAGAGAGTTCTACTTGACGTGACAGCACTAATCTTGTCGATTTCTTCGAACATGACATTAAAGATCTTGTCCACGAGGCTCCAGAGCCCCGAACCGTCTGTAGGCACTCGCGTCTCCTCTTGTTGATTTTCATGCAGTGTGCAATCACCCCATAATTTCAACCTATGACGCTCGATCAAAAGCGGTAACTGTAATTCTCGATATGACGATGGGAGAGGATTAGGCTCCGGCAAAAACGCATCACATGCAGATAATAGTGCTTTCCATCTTTCCACCAATTCGGAGACTGTGGCAGAATCCTTTGAAGCGCTTAATACAGCCGGTTGCAGAGACCCTATATCATCTGCTTCTACAGAGTTCATTGCAGGTTGCAAATGCGCATAATTGTCTATCTTATGCATCTGTGGGACAGTATTCGCAGATTGGGTGGACAGCTTTGACACTAGGTGTGGAATAGTTTCCACGTTAGCATCAGATACCTTATTAGTCTCTTCAGGTCATCTTACATCTATGAGCAAAGGCATCTGCTGGTATGGATGGGGACTTTGGCGCCTTCCAAGAATTGGTTCCAAGAGGCGTCACACCGATGTAGGATTTTGAATCAAGACGTGATTCGTCCACGCTTTCCTCCGAGTCATCACTCATATAAGCGCTCTGAGCCAAATCCTCGGATGGCTTGATAGACTTGATGGCTTGTGAGCTTGGCACAGGATCAAAAATCTCGACTTGACCACACAAGCTTTCATTCAAGCTGCATAGGAGTGAGAGATGCTGATCCAGGCTAAGAGGCAGCTGTCTATTTATGATCAGGAACACGGATGTAGAGTCGCACAAACATGATACGTCTCAGGTAACAGGAATGAATTGACAAACGAGCAGGGTAGCGACATTACATACTTGCTCGATGATACAGACAAAGCGAGTTCGATGTCGACAAGCAAAACATGAAGGATGTTGCTTAGGTAAAGACGCACAGACGAAGCAGCTTGACTGTCATTAATCTCAAGGTTTTCAAGCGCCCCCTTCTCGAAATCAATGTCTTGTTCCCAGAACTTTTGACGGAGTATAATGTCATCAACGGTTTCTGCAACGGCTTTTTCCCCTATGTCAGAAGTTCTCTCCAGTAAAAGAATCAATTGTCCCTGTATCAGTCTATACAATACAGGCAATGGAAATGCATGCCAGTCCATGGCTTCCTTTTCTTATTCTGTCCAATTCGACTTGCCTAGATCACAGATGAGAGGCAAGTGGCCAGAAGCAGAGTATCCGAAGAACCCCACGCCGCTAGCTCCTCTTAGATTAGCAAGATCAGAAAGCTGGATGAGGAAAGTGGGGCAAAACATCTTCTCTGTGTCGGAGGATCACAGCTCGCTTGCTGTTTGACTACATGATTTTCTACCGCGGAATCGCAGTACACGAATCAACGTTGTTCGATGTGGTGGGATCCATCAAGGTTTCTGGTTTGAGGAAGGTTGCTTTGTAGTCATGATATCCTTAATTATGCCATTCGCGCAGAGTACAGTCCTGATCTTAGTTTCTCACTTGTGGTCTTAAACATGTTCGAGCCACTCTCAGCACTGACCTGCATAAGCTTTGCAATTGGAACGCTAAGTTTTCTGGTCAATACCGTCTCGAAGATAGATGAGAGGGTTGGGGAGATGCACGAGTGCGAAACTCGTTTACGTTCTTTCTATTGGCAATTGCAAGAGGGGCATTTGAAGCTTTCAGCATGGCGTGCAATTTGGCTAGGCAGGAAGCCATTCAGCGACAAGACATATATCCATTGTTGGGGTCTTGAGACATTCGAAAGTATCCAATGCAGAATCAAAGACATCATAAAGTTATCTGAGGAGATTAAAACAATTCTTCGTGTCCCTTTAGGACTAAACGAAGAAGAGTCTCTTATCTGGGCTGTACTAACGAATCGCGATCATATCGTTCTTGCGGAGGAAAGACCGAGAGAACATGAGAAAATCAAGCTGACGGAGGAGATTGGTTTCACGCTTTTCCGGAATAATACCTTACGAGAAAAGATCGACCGCTTTAAAAGTGAGATTGAAGGACTTGAGCTCGTCTGTCAGCTATCATATCGAATGAGGCAACACAGAGATCCCAATAAGACAGTCACTCGTGATGAGTTATTAGAACTATCAAAGATGAAGAGATTTATGAATGACGTGTCTGACTTTGCATGCACCCTATACACATCACAGCGGTCGGAAGAGCAACACATGCGCTGGGCACTGGAGCTGACCCCCCCTGCAGCTGAGCAGACCCCTGATCCCTGGAATGAGTCAGACACTGTGTACTTGGGCTTTTTTATCCGTTCCGTGTCGCAAGATCACCAACGAAGAGCGAAGCGATTTCGGGTTTATATCCTTGGCGACTCAATTGAAAGTCAATCATCTCCAATCATGACGTTCAGCAAGATTCAGGAGATTATCCTAGATGGCGTAGATGCAAAACCTAGACACGCACCAGGGCAGCTTTTCAGTCTTCTCGAAGAACCGAATTCTCGATCAAAGCCGGTTTCAACCGGGCAGCTCTGGACTCTTCTCGAAGACCCAAAATCTCGATCAAAGCCGTTCCGGAAGATGCTAAACGAGGGCGTCTTCTCTGGACCGAACAGGAAAAGTTTTGAAGTCGAGCGTGCGGAATTGGCTTTTGGTCTTGCCCATTGGGTCATCATGCTCTGGAGTACACCTTGGTCCCGCAGATTATGCAGTTGCGGTATCCGCTGCATACATCTGGTGAAATCTGGTACTTCCCATGCATTTGATTCCAATATCGGTAGACCACACTGGGCTCCAGAATGCCATCCCTCTGATCTGGCAAACAAGAGGTTATTGCTACTTGGAGTTGCATTGGCAGAGATCGCACTTGCAACGCCTTTGTGTGTAAAGGCTGAAGGGCCTAGCTTTCGATTTCTATTGGGAGAAACCTGGATCACAGAACGGTCCCTGGCGGACATTTTGAGGAAAAAATGTGGCAGAGACACTATCACCAAAGCAATTAGATACTGTCTAGATCAGGAGGATGAAGAGCCGGATGATCTCGGGCCAGAAGACTTTGCGGATCATCGTCGGAACATCCTTCTCCCGTATGTAAAAAGGCCATCTAGAGAGGTGTTTCCTTGTCCTAATTTTGAATATAGGCTTCAGAAATATTTTCATGTTGTCACCAAGTACTCTGCAAGCCTAAGCGGAAAACGGTTGCGCCGGAGGGAAGAAGTTGATAATTACTATGATGAGAACAAAGAAGAGACTTTTTTGGAATCAAGATCAAAAACAGGAATAGGAGACACATTGTGATAGTATCAAGACTCAGCCATTGCAAGTTTAGTTCAATCAATCGAGTGAGCCTACATGACGGCATCTCTGCTCTCATTCATCGGATTGATCATCTCCCTAAACCTTTCGTCCAGCCAACCCTTTCGTGTCACATTCAGCCTTTCAAGTCTTCGCCCACTGATCAGCACATACGTTCTTCAAGGAAGCCGCAGATGCTCTTCGATGTGGCCACGTTGAAAATGATCTCAAATTGTAAGATTATGTTTCAGCTTTGATGCTCAGCAAGCAAAAATCTTTGTTTCGTGCAATGTCGCTTGGGTTCTATGATCCCTTCGAGCCCTGATTGAAGATCCATCCGTTACTCCCGCCCGACTTTGTGACGCCGATGTTAGCGAGCAATTGATTAGCATTGCAGTTATGTTCTTGCTTCTGGCTAACAGCGGTGATTAGAAGGACCTATCTAGGTAACATGTGTCCTAGACTACATGTACCGTTGATCAAACGACACAGTACTTGAACTTTTCAAGGGTAGATTATCATCGACGGTGTTGCTCGGCATCTTGGGGGCCTCAACAAGTCTTAGCTTAAGATAGACGCCGACGCTGGTATCATCTATTTAGCACTTCCATAGCCACAGATTATATTCCGTTTCTGTTGCCTGATCTAGCGCAAGTGTGCGCTTCTAGCACAAAACAGCAGCCTCGCTTGGTCGAGTAAATGTTAGCAAATAAGTGAAAAAGAAGAAGAAGAAGAAGAAGAAGAACGTAAAGAAGCAGAACAAAAAGGAGCAGAAAAGGTAGATCTCTACACCTGTAGAATTAGACCACTCCCAGATAGTGCATTACGCTCTAACAAATTACACTTTCTCCTGCTATAGATACCAGTTCCAGTGATCAAAATACTGATACCAAGCTCAGTAACAGTCTCTCTTCCCAAGCTACCAATGGTATGCACCAATTATACTGATGCAACCTTAATAATACCTCATTGTCACATCTATGTAAAGTAATACTCATCCAGATAATAACCATGATTATACCATGCTTTATGGGACAACAAACGGTACTCACTGTGCAGAATACAGTCACACTCATTTGTCGCACGATTTCTTCGGCGGCGACCCCGCCCTCAGGAAGACGTCATTTCTCACCGACACTTTTCTTCACCACAAAGTCATTTCCCTGGCGCCAAAACATCCAACATGGTTCGTCTCCCCTTTCTCGAATTTGCTCACTCTCTGTGACGCACTTTTTTTAATGAGGCTCTGCATTCTAACAGTTGGCAGAACTCTTTCGACCGCTCGCAAAATCCCAATGCAACTCCACCTGAGAGGGGTGCTCCACAAACTGGCATCCCCTACCACACACCTGGCGTTCCCTCACGTCCGCTAGCCCGCGATGCAAACTTCTCTATGGGAGAGCGGACTTCACCTGGTTTCATAGCACAACAGAAAGCCGCCAAGGAACAGGAGAATGGAGCTTTGAAGTATAGTTCAAAGACGGAGGAGCAAACGAATAAGAATACAGATAACGATGACCAGAGCTCGTGTATGTCTTTGCCTTTCTCCCCTTCGATGCCTTAGCTTGGGTTCTCGGATGGATGGCTTCTAATTTGGAGCATGAGGCTGATGATAGAATTCATTAGCGACCGATGGGTTTTGGAGTAAGACTAAGAAGCATTTCAAGAAAATAACAACGTGACCGCCTTGTATCTTGAAAGTTAGGGATGGGAGGCCAAAGGCGTGGTCCGAATTTAAGCATGGAGTAGTGTAAAGGAATGAAAGGGTTTTGTCATGCCTACATGCTTTTCCTACTACTAGCGGTAATCTATATCACTCTAAATTAGCGATTGAAATATAACTTGAAAAGTTTCCGTTACATGGTAATTTTAGTCTGATGGTCCACCGCCTCATAATAATCTTGTGCACCCTTTTAAAGTCAGTCTTAGTTGTATGAACCCTGGCGCCTACAAATATTCACAAATAATACGGAAATCTTCAATCAAGCTCCACGAAACATATCCTAGATATGACGCTCCTAGAAAACCACACAAGCTTCGAAGTCGCAGACTTCAGACGTCAAGTTTTCGCACTCTACGCATCCGTCCAAGACTGCAAGGATCCAAAAGAAGGCCACGCGCTATGGTGCCATGGTCGAGACAAGCTCTTCAAAAGTCATCCCGCCAGCGCCTTGACGCCAGAAGATCGCTCCACCTTCAACGCTCTACCAATCGCGCCCTACGATCCAGCATGGCGCTTCGAAGTCCAACTAACCGAAGCTCCATCACCACCACCCACTTTTGATTTTCCGACCGAGTCTGATGGTGTGGTGCCCTTTGAATTGATTGGCGTTGCCCACATACCCAATGTTGGGGCATTGGATGTCTGGCAGTTGAAATCCTATGGTGGGGGTATCTTCTTGCCTGTGCGTGATGGGCTCGCGGGTCGGGAAAAAGGCACGTATGGTGGTGGACGCTATCTGCTTGATACAATTAAAGGTGCGGATTTGGGAACGGGATCTGGGAAAGGCTCGCTTGTTATCGATTTCAATTTCGCATATAATCCGTCTTGTGCTTATAATCCCGATTTCTCGTGCCCGTTAGCACCTAAGGGAAACCGTGTTGAGGTTGAGATACCTGTTGGTGAACGGTATGGAGGCTTGTAGTAGGTTCTAGTAAGATGTCAAATATACATAACAACGACATATATTTTCGCAGGCCGCGCTCGACACATCCTGACAGAAGAAATGTCTCCTTTGAGGGCGAACTCTGGTATTGAGCAATATCTTGAGAGCCGTTCGGGGTACTTACATGCAACATAGGTCCATCTCATGGCCTAAAAGTCCGAAAATAGTATCATCTAGTTGTAATGGATTATAGATGACCTGCCTTTTCATTTGGTCCTCAAGATCACGCAATTTTTTGGTCTTTATATTCGGAAGTCGTCCCTAGTTTCACGATAGAGAAAGTTACTTATCGTCGTGTAGTTCTTCGTCCGCGTTGATAGATCTGCTATCTTACGAGCACGCTCACCGAAGCGTCTCTGGGTATGCTTCAGATACTATTGTGCAGACTCTGGGGCTCTTTGTACACTCATAGCTGTTACAAATGCCAATGTCAGTATGAATTCTTTATGCTTAGCGAGACAAAAGCCGAAATCATGTCATCGCTGTATTCCCAGTCTACACTTACAAATCCCCTTCACTTCTTAGCACGAATAATGAAATAATGTGGAGCGAATGCTTCCAACACATGGCTTGCTATTGGGAAGGGGTAGCATCAAAGATCAGTCTCAAGGCCTGAAATATGCGTAGTCATCCTTGACAGAAACAAAGGGGCTAATATGGCGGCCCACTACTGCCTGACCAGCCGCCAGCCCGATGATGCCCAAAACGCATCATACACCTTCTTAATCGCGAGTCGGTTAAGCCCCAGAGGATATTTCCGACGAGGTGGCAGGTTTTATAGAATCGAGCCTAGGTTTTGACAAGATCGGACCATACCCTCTGAATATTGTTGTATGTCGTCAGAAGAAAGCCAAATATTGTCGAGCAAGATTAAGTAGGGCAGTGAATAATCCAACGCATCAAATACCGCAAAAACTGTGGCCGTGTTAGCTCGGAGAGGAGTGTGCCGCACCAAAGAGGAAGCGGTGTGCGCAGCAAGAGGGAAAGAGGAAATTTAAAGAGGCACAAAGCAGGCGCAAGAAAAATTCATCACAGGTCTCCAAGGTGTTGTATCGTGAACATCGACCCATGGATTTGAGGATATGAAAACTCAGCATTAAGGTAGACCGACTTCCCCATTGGGAACTTAGTGGGGCCAGGCCAGCTCGCCTCCAAAGATCTCCGGGCGTGAATTGATCATGAGTCATCCGGTTGCCATCTCACCTACCTTACGATACCTTGCGACATATCATACGCTGCCATTACCATGACCTCGTCGATATCACGACGCTGTTGTCACCATCCTTGGTCTAATTTTTGATCTTACCCATGGAATTACTAGCTTCCGTCAGTGATGGCGCCGAACAAGCTAAGACGCAGACGAAGGAGGTGGGAAACAAGGAAATATCCGAAGCAAACCCATGGCCAGAAGATGTGAAGACCCTTCAGGGCCGATTTGGAGCTTGTATAAAATTAATGGCAAGTACTGTGGAAGAAGCAATGCACTCTGCAGGAACTTCCGAGCTCGTGGGAGCATATTTCCACCCTATTGCTCGCCAGATCGACGACGAGCTTATTCGCCTTGAAATATGGGCATCAGATATTGGACTTGACGACCCGGCTGCCGCTGATGTAGGCATAGATGGTGGAGTATTCGCTCATGTGGCAAGCCTGTTTGATATCATCAACAGCAGTCTCAATGAGATTGTGGAGGATATGAAGTCGATGCAGGCTACTCAAGAGCAGACAGTGCGAGATCTGACCCGTGGATCGTAAGCCTATCGGGCACCTACTTCCTCACGCTGTGCTAATGAGCGTGTTCTCAGGGAAACAAGTTCGAGATTCGATGAGGAATCTTCCCGAATCGAAAGCGGAATTAAACTCATAACCCTCACAGTCCGCGACCTCGTTGACATAACAAATGCGTACCATTATGAACAGGCTACAAAGTTGCAAAGCGGTCCACTGGCCGAAGTTCGGAAGCATGTGATGAGCACACGTGAGAAGTATTTACAGCCACGACCCAATAACCAATTTCTTCCACCAAGCCGCGAGAGCTATATTGCCCAAGAAGATCTTGGTCAAGGTTTCAAATCGTCTATTGTAAGACGATTATACGAGGAAGAGAAGCCCCCTATACCCGAGTTCGAGCCTCCGACGTCGACCACTAGTGGTCATGTTAACAGGGAGCAGAGGTCGTCAACACTGCTACTTAGGAAGGCATCATCTTTAGATTTGGCCCAAAAATCGACACAGAGGATTCCTGAGGATGGCTACGCTTAAGTCGAAAATGACAGTACTCCAAAGGAAAGATCTTTGGGCATCTTTCAGAGCCTATGTACCCGAAGTCATACTCTTCCCGGCTTTGTGTGCGCGACCATGGATGACTAAAAGAAACTCGGCCTTTCAAAGGAGGAACATGTTCAGCGTTGATATAGATCTCGTCGTGATGGTGAGAAGGTCATAGCTAGTACACAGATAGACGGCGGCGGCGATAGAATTATCTGGCCTTTGATGTTGCTCCAGGACCTTATGAGCTAGAAAGCCCAAACAGAAAAGGTTCTCGATCTTGAAACTGAATGTAGTCTCCATCCATAGATCTTTCGGTCTTGGGATGAATGAATACAAATTCCACGAAATCCGAGGGCTCACAAGGCCCCAATAATGATTCGGTAATTCTCTCTTCACGATATCTCCTAGACCGTTATTTTGATTATGTCTTTGATTCCAGCACCGCAAAGCAAGCGACTTTATGTGAATGCGATCTATTCCTTTGATGAGAGATATAGGCTAGCTGTCATTGTGATTGGCCGATTTTCTCTGAGCTGCCAGGGATCTGGTACACGTTCGGCGAGGCTTGATCAAAACCCAAGATAGACGGAAAAGGCTTGTCATAGGGTCGAATATGTACATGGTGTCTCGAAATGCGAGTGTAACGAGCGAAGGTGGAAAGACAGGAACTCCGCCGCCATATTCGACGACACCATCAGGCAACGGATCTGACGAGGAGTTCCTTGACTCCTGGATATGCTTCCCTGACGAGTCAACGGTAAACCATCAGGACCCGCATTCAAGAGACCTTAAAAATACTGTGGGGAATGAACAACTCAAACCTGAGATACCCAAAACACGGCTCTCGATTGAGGATTCAAGTGATCGCAAAGTCTTCTCTTTTTTCAACAAAATGATTGGAATAGTAGCTAATAGCCGACGCGAGACCGCGGTTGTCCCACATAGCCAAATTCGACGCTTGTTGCAGATGCATAGAATCATTCATATTAGTGTGAAAGAAACTAGAACCAGCGACATTCCGGTCTCATCTGGGTATGATAGTGCTCTGATAGCCGATTGTCCACACTATTTCCCTTGTACAAGTATTCATAGTTGCCGGGTCCTAGTGCGTCACAATACCACTAGATTTGGTAGTACAAGCTTGGAAGCCCTGAAAATGGTAGACAATACATGTGGCGACCTTCTTGTAAGCCGAATAAAATACAAAAGTCCTTTCTCCACTCATTTCAGACTCCTAAAAAAGATATCAACCATACCAGCAGCCACTATCACGGAGTCTTGAAGGCCAGGCTCTATGGTCCTAGTAATAACAGTCGATTTTCTGGACACTGCCTACGGCGGTTAATCCCCGAAGTCTGGCTTAATATAAAAGACGTGGTCTCCCCACCAAGGAGCTAGCTTCGAAGGTGGGAAGGCTTTCCTGAGCCATTGACACATGAAAGGGGCGAATGTTTGACGGTGCGCAGGAAATTGAGGGAAGACTCTACAAATCTCCGCCAGATCACTGCAGAACAACAACGGTGGTGCAGCTTGTTCAATCGTACGCCCGATTACGGAGATGATACCATGAGGTAGGAAGAGAAAAGTGGTGGCTGATATGTAATGCTCAGATTCAGGTGCTTTGAGGACAGAGAAGCCGCGTAACGTCAGGAACGCCGTATCGAGTGCGTTAAAGGCAGGGTCTTGTGCATATATGACCTCTATTTTGAATTTTGTTCCTAAGAATATTGATTAACAGAGTTTTATTTTTCTAGAATGCATGGGCTTACGCAACAGTTCTACCATACTTTCAAACGCTACCAGCTGCGACATAGCATAGTCGGCGGAATCGTGATGGGTTGTCCAGCTTGGTCCAGACAAGGTTCCCAAACACAAGCACATACATGCGGTGATCTTCATGTCCTTCTTCCTAAATACCGTGCTTTCAAAGAAGGAAACGAGGTCTTGGTACTCGGCGGAAGCTTTCCATGACTCCATGTACATTTCATGCTTCTTCCCCAGTGTCTCGAGACTCACGCCTTCTCGCGCCAATTGAGTTTGAAGGTTAGGATTGTTCTTGCGTGACTGTAGAAAAACAGTAGCCCGAGTACCCAAGAGAACCGCAAGGGCCACAAAGAAAACGATCTCCCATTTGTTGAAGAACTTCGAACTCGACCCAATAGATGGATCTCCCTGGCGAGTAGTTTCTCCACGGTCGTGGACGGGCGCAGCAGGGCGAGCATATGTGCTTCTCGTTTCACAATTCTTAGGACTTGCTTTTCCTTTGATCTTCGCAAATGACCTCGACTGGTCAAAATTGCGCCTCGATTGATGTAAAGTCTAGTAGACTTATTGTGTGACGATCTGAATGGCAAGCATAGCTGGGGAAACGCATCAACTTTTTTCAAGATCGGGTATCTACAAAAAATCATAGCGTGCAGCATCATAGGTCTTTAGCAGTGTGACGCGAACTGCTGGTACCACGTAAGGATTCTGGGTACAGGTACTTTTGCGAGTAACTCATGCCGATTGACGCTACTCGCATAGAGCCGTCATGGGCAATGGTTTTCAAGCAGCATCACACTCGCGTTATGCCCTTGCATGTATTCTGCATATTGAGCGCGAAGCTTATTCGCTCCGTCTCACTAAGAGTCAACGCTACGTAAGCTGGTTTGCAGTCATGATGTTAAAGCGCATAGAGAACAGAATCAACATAACTCTATGGGTCCATTTTCTGCTGACAAGCTGAAGGAGATTGAAAATGTAGCAGGGCAATTCGTAATTAAGCCCTTTGAGAGTTGGAAATATCTTAGATGTACAATAAGTCAAAAGGAACGAGTGCTCGAATCCTTGCTGTTCTCGTAAGCTCTAAACAGACATCGGATTTTAATCTTTGAAGATCTAGTCAACGAGCTGATTGGTAGATCAATTGCGAGGGTTCTCAGCCGGTTCTCGTCGTCTAGCAATGTACAACACAGGTTGTTTAATCCTTGTTAACAAGACGGTTCCAAAAATTGTTAAGTCAACATCATTGAGGGCTCTCTAATTGTTTTGTGGATCGCGTTCTCGTATTCTGAAACCCAGTATTGGGATCTTCTACTAACACGCAACGGTTTGACAAAACCCATCAAAGAAGCAGAATATCCGGTATTCCTAGACTACCTTCTCAACCCGTCACAAAGAGTAGTCTACGCTATGCTGTGCAAATTTTCTCGGCCAAAATTCATTAGCCTAGAGTCTTGAGCTGAGAACAAATTCAATCATTTAGCTGGGAGCATTCACGAGTGGACATGGAAATTGAGAAATGAGAACATAGGTGCTTCAAAGTGAGGACTCGTGGTTTAGTATCACGACTTATGACCACGCACTCCGTCATAGTACCTGCAGATCAGATCGGAGCACGAAGCTGATAGGGTACCGAGTAGACGGCATACCATTAGCGCTCTAATCGTTTTCGTACTCGGCCTATGCATTATCCCAATCATTCAATCATGAGCCGTGTGTTGCTCACAATGAGTGGGGAATTGCTATGTTGAAAAACTACACGATAGCTAGATTCAGGAATCCGATACATCCCAGCATTCGCTTGCTGTATTCATCGCATACCCAATTGTCAGCATTCATGGGGTCAGTCTCCAGCCTCGTGCTTTGAAACGTAGCGAAGGCATCTTAAGTGGCCAAGTACATACGGTGCGGCTCTAGGCACCGAAAAGCGCGCCTTTGACCACCTTCTATTCCCTTCTTCATCATTTCCATTATTAGGTGACTTCCTCATTCTTCCATACTATGCTGTCTTGAAAAATCCTCCGGCTTTCTCTACCCGTGCTGATTATGGCGTTATCACAAGTTTGTTATCTGCCAGACGGGAGCGTTGCCGTTGCAGAAAACGGATCGGTCGACTTTCAGCCTTGTAATCTTACGGCAGGTGATCAAGGCAGCGCGTGTTGTCAGCTTTCTACTTCAGCTTGCACAACGGAAGGGTACTGTGTAGGGAACGCATATTGGACGTATCGAGGGGGATGTACAGTTCAGGACTGGTCATCGCCTAATTGTGCTTCACAATGTCGTGACGGTGATTCCACGAAGGGCTTTCAAATATAAGAACGCATTTACTGAGTGTTCTTCCCAGTCAATCCAAATGGTTATTCCAACATCTATCCCTGCTCAACCCCGGGCCAACCCGGCTCATCGTTCTGTTGCGCTGACGAGACCAAGAATGGGGCTAGCTGTTGCAACAACACTTTCACGTCAGATGGCTTCGGAACGCCCTTCACCCCGTCTAGTGTTGTGAAGACTCCTTCCGTCAGTCCCCAATCGTCGTCGCCCAGCTCCACGAGTACTGGGACAACAGTGGACATTACGATCAGTTCGACTTCTCTGATAGAGAGCAGTGCGACAGGACAATCACGATCTGCAGGGCACAGTTCTTCCTCAACCTCCTCAAAAGCAATCGGAGAAGGAGTAGGAATACCACTTGCTACTCTCCTATGTCTCATCTTGTGCTTCCAGGTGTATCGAGAACGAAGACGACGACAATATCTGGAGAAGGTTATGGAAGACAAAGCAAGTCTAGGAACAAGTCCTGTACGCCAAGCAGATCCAGCGCCATCTGACACTGGTTACATTGCCTGGGAGCTAGAGCCCACTCAGAGGCAACCTGGGGAACTACAATCAAGGGATATCTATGAGGCTCAGAACACGCTATGAAGGATGATTAACAATGAACGATTCTTGCAAAATTTTACCAACGTATGTAGTTACGTAGTTGCTTGGAGGGTAACTTAAAATTTAGCAAACCTCTCTACGCGCTTGAAGATGCAGTCAGACC
The DNA here is from genome assembly GCA_035521555.1 of Lecanoromycetidae sp. Uapishka_2. Taxonomy (NCBI): domain Eukaryota; kingdom Fungi; phylum Ascomycota; class Lecanoromycetes; species Lecanoromycetidae sp. Uapishka_2. The sequence continues at coordinate 17,147 of JASZXT010000276.1, forward strand.
CGTAACTAAGCTTTTCAAATCTCTGAGCACAACTGAACTAAGAGCAAATGTCAATTGGCATGGTGCTTGTCGGCGAATCTGGCTTGTAAGACTGGGGCTTACAGAGCTACTAGAGCTCTACGAATGAATGTAGGCCCACCTGTTGGTGCAGTATGGATCCGTGCCATTTCAAACCTTAGCATAGTTGAAGGGGGTTCAGGAGCCTGGAGAGTCGAATACTATGACTGTTTTGCACTTCTCCTACTGTAGGTCTTATTTTGATGGTTGGCGACCCGGTTAGCCATCATCACGTGACGAGCGCGTGCAAATCCATTTGGACGCGTCAGGACGTGAATCTAAACAAACCCCAAAAGTGGGGCACTAGAAGCATCCTTACCGTAATGGCGAGCCGCCAGAGATCTTTCTTCGATCAAGACACAAAGGTCAGACGCCACTGCTCCATGAGACATACCTTTGAGGACGGCAGACTGATGTCAAGCAGGCTCGTCCATTCTGGCGCAAGGACTGGAAGACCAACAATGATACTCAAGGACCTCAAAAGCCTCCGAAGCCAGTCGCCGCGATGGCTCCGATAGCAGCGTCATCTCAATCGAGATCTAAGCTCAAGGCTTTCCAGTATCAAGAGAAGGGAACTACCCCAGAGACAACGACGATGGAGGCTGATAAGGAAAATGCCCATTATCAGCCAGAAGAGGCAGAGCAAAAGATGATACCGCCACCTCAGCCTCTGTCACAAAAATCTGCCACCAAAGACTCGAGAGATTGTCCGCAGACACCCGTTGGTCGGCTTCCTTTGTCCGAGCTCCTCGCAAGTGGGGAAGATACGTCTCGTCAGCATCTCAACTTGACACCGATTGAGAGAGTCTTGTGGGAGAATACACCCATGAGCTCAACTTCACCTGCTTCGAGAAGAAAGAGAAAAAGGGCGCACAGCACATCCCCAGCCTCCTCTTCACAGAATGAAACCTCAGCACACTTTACTGGCACGAAGTCGGCGGTCGATCTGCACAGGCTTCAACAGAATCTTAAGACACCAAAGGCGGATCCAGCAGATGATCTCTGGAGTCGGTACTCGCTCAATACTGATACTATCGAACGGAGGTCTCCCACAGCTCCTACTCGCTTGGGTCATCCCCACCTTATGCATTCATCATCTCCACAGACGCCGGCCAGTCATCTCGGTAGGGAAGGGGCTGGACTGAGAAGAGCATTGAGTTGTATTGAATGGCCTACATCCATGGCAAAAAGGCGGAAACTACATCACAGCAGTAGTCAAGGTGCTTCCGCGAAGCACGATGAACCTAATGATTCTATCGAGAGGTCGAAGATGTCTAGAGTAAGCTTCCTGGTCGAACAGGTACACCACTGCCTCTTAAAGCCGATTGTTCCCCACAAAGACGATGCCTCTTCTGTGCTCGGTAGGTCGTCGCCATTACCACACGCAGACAATTCCCCTTCAGAAGATAACACTCTAGACTATCGAGAGAGTCAATTAGCTATAGACGATGTAGTCGACATACTAAGTCAGACGGCTGTGGCTTCCAAGAATGACATATCCAAACCACTTGTCCTCTCTGCGGAGGAGATCGCGGACCTCGAGAGAGATGCAGCGTCTTCTGACTTTGGGGATGATGACCTTGATCTGGAGATGTTAGAACATGTCGATACGACAATTGAGACTGCCTCTACAACCAGGGACGGTGTAGCAAAAGTTGATTCGGGCAAAAGCTCTACAGTGCTTGAAGTGACCTCTGCAGTACCGATCGAAACTCCAAATCTGCCTCCAATGACCACCGAAATTGGCCATAAGTTTTCGGACGTCTCATTCCCCTCGAATGTGTCCTCTTCGACGGTCCACGCAACGGTACCATTGCGTGACGAATTCGATGACGACGATGAAGATGTCTCCGCGGCCGATTTGGAAGCCGTCTTCGAAAAATACGATTCCCAACTGCCGCGGCCTGATAGCAAGGGACTGGAATGGCGCAACGACCGAGATTCCCAACGCGAGAGCCGCTCCAGTATAGACAAAAGCCTCAAAACTAACACCGTATACAAGTTTCCGCAAGCGGTCAGAGTCGAAGTGTTATCTGACGATGATGAGTTTGGTGACGATTCCGATTTCGAGCATATCGCTGCTGAGTGTGCTGAAGCGACGCAAAAACAGCAGGTATCACAGCCTCAGTTCTCTGTATGTACGCTGAGACCAAGCTCATTTCTATATAGTTAGCTGAATCATAGAAGCGTGACAGAAACGTCCCTACTTTGCAACGTTACATCATCAAGGCCGTAGCTGATGGCGCATATGAAACCAGCAATGGCCAGACGCATCCTGAAAAGGTACTATCAGTCCAGTGTGAACAGACGAAGCTTAGCAAAGCGATCATGCTCCGGCAGTCGTGGGTCGAATCGCCCTGCTCTGCGGGATCATACCTTCATTTGATAGGCGAGTTCGATCGATTTGGGCAATGCGTTGTTGACAATGCTCAAAACCTATTGATCCTTCATCCAGATCATCTCATATCATCGACTGTCGTTGGCGATTCATTCACATGTACTCGCAAAGCAGTGCTTCAAGATCGGATCAAGGCGACAAGTGGTGCCAATCAGGGAACAATATATGGGCATATGCTACATGAAATATTTCAAGAAGCGATGAGGGCGAACAAATGGGACGATGATTTTATGACTTCTACCATCGAAAAATTGGCTGCTCAATATCTCGAAACTCTATTTGAGATACAGATAGAGCTCGCTATAGCCGTCGAGCATCTCAAGGCTAGAGTTGTTGAGCTGCAGGCTTGGGCTGAGATTTTTATCTCAGCGAGACCAAAATCAACTGCAGTTGTCAGGGACCGAAATGGAGCTAGCTTACTCATGAGCGTCAACAAGCTTCTCGAAGTTGAGGAAAAGGTGTGGTCACCTTTATATGGCTTGAAAGGAAATGTCGACGCAACTGTCCAAGTCTTATTAAAAGATGGAAATGACGAGAAGACATTGACTGTTCCGTTCGAACTTAAAACAGGGAAGCATCAAAGCGCGGCTCACAAGGCGCAGACATCCCTATACACCCTTCTACTTTCGGATCGATACGATGTCGAAATTGCCTGCGGTATCCTGTACTACATGCAGACGTCAGAGATCTCCTGCATTCCAAATATACGCCATGAACTTGTGCCTATGATCATGCAGCGTAACGAACTTGCAAGTTATGTGCGTCACCGGCTTGACCTACCTCCGATGATCAAACGCCCATACGTCTGTGGCAAGTGCTACGCGCAAACACCGTGCTTCGTATATCATAAGCTTGTGGACGACGGCAACGGCGAAACGAGTGGTCTTGGCGATACATTCAACGACCTCGTGAAGCACCTTAACTCTACCCATCAACAGTTTTTCAGCAAATGGGATGGTCTTCTGACGAAAGAAGAGAAAGATATTGTCATCTTCCGTCGTGAACTCTGGACGATGCAAAGCTCCGAGCGGGAAAAGGTTGGGAGATGTTTCGGTGGCCTCATCATTGATCAAACGTCCTCCGAAGAGATTGAAGGCGCTCCGAAGATTAATCGGTTCCGTTATACATTCGTCAAGCAATATCTCAAGCCAGGCTTCAGTTTCACGGAATCCCAGATGACATTAGGGGAACCAATTGTGATCTCAGATGAAAAGGGTCATTTCGCTCTTGCAAATGGATACGTCACGAGCGTGCGCAAGAATATAATTCAAGTCACTGTGGACAGACGGCTACATAATGCGCGCATCAAAGACAAGAACTTCGACGCCGAACGAAACCAAAACTTCACGGGTATCATGGAGATTGTCGAGAACGGCGGCGGTCAATATACGCAGACTCCACCACAGCTTGGAGAGCCAGTGGTCTACCGACTTGATAAAGATGAATTCAGTAATGGCATGGCAATGATTCGTAATAATCTGATACGACTGATGGAAAAAGATGTCTTCGGCGTACAGGCTCTTCGAAGGCTAATCGTTGAGAACGTCGCTCCTACTTTTAGGCACACAGCATCGCAATACACGCTAAATGACACCGCAAGTCAGGCAGCCTTAAATGTTGATCAAAGAGCTGCCATCGAAAAGGTCATGAGCGCCAAAGACTATGCACTCGTGCTCGGAATGCCTGGGACCGGCAAGACAACTACAATTGCACACATCATCCGCGCTCTTGTTGCTCAAGGAAAGAGTGTCTTACTGACCTCTTATACTCATACCGCGGTCGACAATATTCTCCTCAAGCTACGTGCCGACAACATCGGAATCTTCCGACTCGGCAGTATTGCTAAAATCCATCCTGAGGTCAGGGAATTCGCAAACCTTGCAGGTCATCCACTGGTAACGATCGAGGAGATTAAAGAGTGCTATACAAAGCCGATAGTTGCTACAACATGTCTGGGAATCAACCATCCCATCTTTAATCAGCGTATATTCGATTACTGCATTGTCGATGAAGCATCCCAGATCACTCTTCCGGTTTGCTTGGGACCGATCCGAATGGCAAGGACATTCATCCTGGTTGGCGATCATTACCAACTGCCTCCCCTTGTCCAGAATGAGGAAGCAAAACAAGGCGGGCTCGATATAAGTCTATTCAAGATGCTCTCAGATAATCATCCGGAGTCTGTCGTCAATCTTGAGCATCAATACCGTATGTGTGAAGACATCATGATCCTTAGCAATACATTGATCTACGACGGACGCCTCAAATGCGGAACTCAGGCAGTTGCTCATCGATCAGTTGTGATACCTAGTATGGACGCATTGAAGCAACATCATCACAGCCCTCAGAGCATCCTTTCTGCTGACCCGAGGAAAATATGCGCAAGTTCAACTCGTGGTTCTTGCTGGCTTCGCGATCTTCTGGATCCATCAGTCAAAGCCTGCTTCGTAAATACCGATGCGCTTGGCGTCACATCCCGTGAAGTCCATGAGAGCGGCGGTAACCGGATCACAAATCCCTGCGAAGCAAACTTGACCTTGCAGATCGTCGAGTCCCTAATCACCACCGGCGTTCTACCTACGGATATCGGTGTGATCACACTCTATAGATCCCAGCTTGCTCTGATCAAGCAGTCGCTGCGCCATAGATCAGGAGTCGAAATGCACACGGCAGACAAATTCCAAGGCCGAGACAAAGAAGTCGTAGTACTCAGTCTCGTTCGTAGCAATGAGAACCAAATGGTCGGGGATCTACTCAAGGATTGGCGAAGAGTCAACGTCGCTTTGACACGAGCGAGGACAAAGCTGCTCGTGATAGGCAGTAGGAGTACTCTAGTCTGCAACGAGCTGCTCAAGGACTTTATTCGCTTAATGGAAGAGAAGCAGTGGCTGTACGATCTGCCAGCTGGCGCATGCGAAGGTCATATCTTTGAAGATGGAGCAACGCAGATCTCTGCGAGAGGCAGCGCAGATGCTAAAACGGGGAGTCCAAAAAAGGCTGGGAGGCAGGTATTGGGTGAGGGAAATGTTAATAGGATGGGTAAGAGGGTGCCGGCGAAGCAGGGCAAGCTTGACGTGGATGCGCTTATGGGGAAGAGGGCTGTGTTGAGGGATATCGTTAATGACGCTTCGTGAATTTATGTTGCGGTCATCTGGGCGTTCTGCGGCATTGAATAGGGAAGGCATTGGTATAGAACAGTGGTGAAGCATGATTGCATAGCGAAGCATAATCAATGATTTTGATGATCGTCTGAGATAAGTGACATATCTGGAATGCGCGTTTCGTACAATGACTAAGTGCTTGAGCGACTGGAGGTCTTTCGTACAGGTACGAGGTCAGCAGGGTTTTATCTGCTTGTAATTATTGAACTCCATGCATCGCCGTCAGAGGACAGCGATGTGATTTATCATATAGCTAAGGCTAGGATCAAAAGGTATAACCTCTTTGCATGATTTGACCAACAACATTGGATAGTCGAAGGGGTTGGATTACTGGCAAAGGTCATGAATGTTCAACCATGTCTCTTTCTCAAAATTCCCAAAGGACATAGTTCCGCTTGAGGCGGTTATTGGGTTCTTGAGGTCTTGCCTGCGCCGAAGTCGTAACGTCGGGGCTGTCGTCTTTCTCACTAGGTAGGTAGAGGATTGTAAAGCCCTTTTGCTGATTAGCTACTTCGGTCCCGAAGCTGTGGGCGCTCATAGCAAAGAACGTTGGAAACTGTGTAGCCTCTCGTGGGCGGACCTTAGCGCTGAAGATTGTTAGCCAGATGTGACATCTTCCATGTCATTCTCAACTAACCTTATTTCAATGAACAGTGCCCTGACGATGATTTCAGGTATGAAGCCAGTCCAGGTAAGAGTGATCATGTCCAGGGGGCAACTTGCGTCATTCTCTGGTACTTGATATCGACTGAGGAACGGGTCGATGGAATCTTCGGATTGAACGCGAGGACTGCCTATTTCGACTAGACCAAGCCACTCGTGAGTATCAACTGCCCACTCTTCGAAAGCGTCATCAGATCCGGAGCACTTCGTGTGATCTAACTCAGGTAGACTGACTCCTTTCAGGGTGTTTTGCGAGGCACGGCAAGCGCTCGTTACTGGATGGTGTTTGTCAATTGGCCGCTTTGTGTTTGCTATATCTGATGAGAATCTCCTGATTAAATGCTTCATAACAACAACATGAGACCTCGCTTACCTTGAGATGAGTCTTCAAAATCATAGAAAAGCCAAGTCACTGATCGATTGAGAACATTTCTGAATGCCCATACAATCCGCTCAAACCCCTTTTTTCCATGAAGCATTGAAGGCTGCCGGAGGTCTATCTCTACGGCTGCGGCGCGCTCTTAAGTCAGAAAATACCCTTGGCTCCACATTACGACGTACAGTATCTTGATTTCATATGCTTTCTACCTCCATCCCGAATAGATTTTCCGACAAGTCCAGACCGCTCATAATTCTCCTTTCCAAGTTCGAGCCGTAATTGACCTGATGATTCATGTTAGGTTTGTTCTGTTTTTGGATAATATTTGATGAATTACCATTCCTTAGTGAATATCTGTCGTCTATGCCTGGACGACCTTCAGAAAGCATCAAGATGTGACCTACGTGGAAATCAGACCGCTGCCATATCGTGACATAGACCACGAGCTCATTGGTGGCAGAGACTACTACCGATTTTGATGTATGGGTTAAAGAATTCTTCTTCAAGCAAAGCAGACAAGGGCGCAATGACTCGAGAGTACTGCAAACAGCTTAATTTGGACTCAAAATCTTGTCCAATCATTTGATACAACTCTGTTGGGAGAGTCACTTGGACCTAGGCCCTAGGTCAGCGATTGCCTAATGAGCAGATACAATTGAATGTACAGTGTGAGTGAACGGCTGATTTAAGAATGTTGAATATGGCTTTTTCGTGCTTGGTGGTTGTTTGGGATCCACATAGCGAGGGAGATCTCCATTCGAGACATAGACTTTTGGTGCTGGAGCATTGGACTTGAGGAAGCTGAACATTGTAGATAGAAGGGCGGATCGCAAATAAGTTCTGCTATCAAGTCACGAGGCTGATGGGATGAAGTGCTGAGACTTTCAGGTACAGGATTTTAGCGCTGGTGTGACATGACGTGCCGAGCCTTGTTTGAACACTGGGAAAACCTTAATTTCTTCTATTCTCGGACAGATGTAGTATAGAGCAATACTGAGTAACTTACTCACACAGCTTCCTTCCCATTCTTCACAATGCCGACAATCGTGCCGCGACGGCCGGTAGCCAAAGATCGATTCGCCGTCCTTTTCCCCACTCTTAAAGCCCAAACGTACCATGACCCTGCCTCACGCGGCCCCGGCTCCCATACGTGCGTCGCAGATCTCGCCAGAGGTGGAGACGAATCATTGACGAAGTCTATAGCATTCGCACCATCGCATGGAGTCCATTGGGAAACCTCATAGCTACAGGCTCAGCAGATCGAACTCTTCGCATATGGAATCCCGAGAAGCCTCAAGTGAAGAACAGTACGGAGCTGCGAGGTCATACTGGTCCCATCGAACGAGTAGCATGGAACCCTACAAAAGAAGCAGAGCTAGCATCTGTGTCCAGTGATGGGACGTGCAAGTTCTGGGATGTGAAGACTAAAAAATGCACAGCGACGGTGGCATTGGGTGGAGATGGCCTGACGATAGCATGGGCTGCCGATGGTAGTGTGGTCATTGTCGGCAGAAAGGTATGACTACGCCAGTTCTCCCTCGCAGTCTGCCACCAGCAGGTATCTGATGCCCCTCCTAGGATGACCACCTCATCCCTATAACCACCTTGCCAACCCCAACCGCCGGTACGCCTTATCACCAAGGCATGCAAACTAATCAAGCAACTTTCAATCATACATGCCCACCTACCCACCTCCTCCTTACAAGTGGTGATGGCTCCATCTCTATCCTCTCCTATCCCTCTATGAACCACCTCCATACTCTCCACGCCCACACCTCCTCATGCGTCTCCCTCGCTCTCTCCCCCACAGCACGCTACCTCGCCATCGGCGGTACCGACGCTCTGATATCTCTCTACGATACTACGGATTGGGTGTGTAAGAGGACCCTGACAAACATGGTGGGGACTGTGAAAAGTGTGGGGTTTAGTTTTGACGGGGGTTTTGTGGTAGGTGGGAGTGACGAGGGGAATGTACTTGAGGTCGCACATGTGGAGTCAGGGGAGTACGTAGGAAAGGTAGATACAGGAGGTGGAGCCGGGGTGGTAGCGTGGCATCCAGGAAGATATTGGATTGCTTGGGCTGGGGAAGGCGGTGGGCTCAAAATTTTAGGGGCGGCGGGAGGGCAGCTGTAAACAGGTTTCTTCGCATCCATCTACTGATGTTTCGTAAGGAAAATCCGAGCGCAATGAAGGTTTCTCTTGGTGTGCTCGGATTCACTTGGTTCGCCCTGACGCCCCGATCAACAACTTCACTCCCAGTGATGAATCTGTTACGCGGGTAACATATCTTAATAGTGAATTCGACGTTGGCATTCAACCTCGCACTACTTTTGCACGACCAACTCTCATCCACTTCAACCTCCAACCTATTCAACGGCATCATTGTTCATTGAAGGCGAAGCCAAGGGCGCAATGGATCATCGTGAGTTCACTAAGTATTGTGGATGACGTTGAACCCTTCTCATAAAGCTGATTGTCATCAGAGCCAAGTCGTCTCGAGACGATTCCCGCCGAGATTCAACTTAACATCCTTCAGCACATAATACCAACACACAGCGATGTTCTCTTCATCGGCTGTGTCAGCAACAACGATGTTCGCTTCTGCAGAAGCTCCTCACATCGCGACGACTTCCGAGGTATTACTGGCATATTTCAAGTCTCAAAGCGCCTGTCGAATCTTGCCCTTGGAGTGCTTTATGGCGAGAATATTTTCCTAGTAGAAGACAGAGCTTTCATGACTGTCACCTTACAACTCACCGATCGATCTCGTAATGAACTGGTGAGAGAGTCTGGGCATCGTTTCATCTGAAAGCTAGATTGAACAGCAACACAGTCCACCCTGATGAAGGATATTATTCAAAACTCCGTACGGTCCAATCTAATGGGATGTACCCTTTCCAAAATGACGTCTACCTCCTCCCTCGAAGCTATCTCTTCCGTTCAACGCATCGAATCGTTCTTGCAGATTTCATTGTGTCCTCGATTCATGCGGGAATTGATAATTGACTTCAGTCAAATGGTCATGCTTCGCTTTCTGACAGGAGAGTTTCCCAGTGTCTTAAGACGCCTCCACAACCTACAGAAATTGAAGCTTTATCTGGTGCAGGAATGGAGAGGTTTTGTCCCTGCTGTCGAGGATTGCCGCAATGCAGACGTGATCTTTGGACGGGGAGTATTGCAAAGCATTCAGAGGGAGCTTGGAGACATCAGGGAGACCACGTTCCACAGCGGCTATGTGCGGAGTGATGTCAGTGCCTGGATGGCCTCTGAATTACGGAAAAGGAACCAGGCATGGGCGCAGCCGTTGCCGGCACGTGAGGGTTTTTCAGAAACAATCAATGCGATGCAGCCTATTGAGAAAGAGAATAAGAGAGACAGTTTAGCAGAGGAACACTTCTGTGCCCATAATGTGGATCATGGCTGCCGTTGTCGATTCATGGCTCAGTGTGGGGTTTTCGCTTGAATTATGGGAGCATTCAGGCTCTCGGATGAAGGTCAGATTGCTGATGTGATACGATGATAGTTACTTGCATCTTTTAAGTGCTTCTTGTGCCTGATAAAAGTTGGACACTCAAAGCCATGGGAGTTCTGCTACTGCGCTGGCCGTGCAATGCTAATCTATATTTGATCCCGATCCCAATAAGACGAAGCTCTAAGGTAAACCGCCTTTCCCTTTCATCTCCTCATGTCTTCATACTCCAGACCTTCGTACCGTCACCAATACCGCACATTGGTCACTCCACCTCCTACTCTAATAGATGGCTAGCAATGGCTTTCGTAGCCTTCTCATACCTTAGTCTCTCAATCGTTGATACTGCGCTTCCGTGCTTAGGCCATACACCTAGATACTCAATTTTCAATAGAAGATAAAAATGACTTACGGAGGTACACCGCACAACTTGCCTAGTTTCTCCGCTTACCGTCAAGAGTACAAGATCGAGGTACTAACAAATTCTCCACAACTTGTAAGTTCTGCGTATGATATCGATCAAATTCTTCAAGCTAGGTACGGTTGCCGCCCTCTTGGCCGTTGGGACTTGTGACCAGAAGATCGGAATATAGAGGTATTGTCATCCTCTTGAATGACCCTTTCCTTGCGCTATATTCAGTATTCAGAAGCTTTCTCAATTCCAGCATCCCATTTGAATGCGTTTAGCGAAGTGCCTACATCAGTCTAGCGGATCTTAGTGCCCGCACATTGCATATGAGCTAGAAAACCCTTAGCCCACCATGCCCATGGATCGTAAAGCCCGAGGTTCTGGATAAAATACTCGGACCATTCGAAGAAGTCAGTGAGAACCCTATATTCTTTTTCATGGGGGAATCGCATTACGATCTAACATTATCCGCGGCGACCCAACCCCTCACCTACTAACCCATACTTGCTACAATCTGAGGATTCGAGTTGATGTATTACGATGGCGGCTTCGCCCCAGCCTGCAGACTCCGCTCTTCCTGCTTACAAAATCGCTTTCCTCCAATCCTGCCTCTCTGCTGATGTCCTTACCTTCGGAACCTACACTCTCAAATCTGGTCGAAGTATGTACTCTACTATTCACCGTCTCGATATGCATTATTGTTGATATTCCTATTTTGCAGAATCTCCTTACTTCTTCAATGCAGGCGCTTTCCATACCTCCCACCTTCTCTTCGCCATTTCAACTGCCTACGCTCACGCCATTATATCGTTCCTCTCTTCCCATCCTTCTATCCCGAGACCAGATGTAATTTTCGGGTAAGATTCCTTCAGCTTTTACTTTTTTCCGCGGAGCCGCGGCGCATTTTCACTGGGGGTAGCAATTCTAACCACTCCAAAACATTGCTCCTGTTCCCAACAAACCCAAAGTTAAATCACAAGAGATTGCTAACTGGAAGAACTTAGCCCGGCTTATAAAGGGATTCCTCTAGCTTGCTCAACGTTACTTGAATTATATCGCCTCGACCCCGAAATTTGGTCGTCCGTCTCCTACAGCTTTAATCGCAAAGAAGTCAAAGACCATGGAGAAGGCGGAGCTATTGTCGGTGCTTCATTGAAAGGGAAGAACGTATTAGTCATAGACGATGTGATTACCGCTGGTACCGCTATGAGGGAGACAATAGAACTAGTAACTAAGGAAAAGGGCAAGGTGATTGGATTTGTAGTTGCACTAGATAGGGCAGAGAAGATGCCCGCGCCAAAAGAAAAGGAGGAAGGCAAGGACGATGGGAAGCCGAGAATGAGCGCTATGGGGCAGATCAAGCACGAATTTGGCGTGCAAACGGCAAGTATTGTAACTTTGGACGATGTGATTGAGGTGTTGAAGGCCAAAGGCAATGAAGAAGATATAAAGAGTGTGGAGGATTATCGAATGAAATATCGGGCTAGTGATTGATGGTTAGAACATGGTTTGAATGAGAACACTTTATAAAGGTATCGGTGTCATGAATCAGGGTTGATTCATAAGATCCGCGCTTCATCGCATCGCCTATTGCAATGTTTGATCGAAATAACGACGAAGAGAACAGAGTATGATGGAGGAAGCGAGATATGACTGAACTCGTCGTGCCGGAAGCGCCTAGCTCAATGAAGTTTAGCTTACGTTCTAGTCAGATCTCGCGACAAGAAAATCACCCCTCGTCGCCAACAACATCTAAAGCGGCGACAAGATCTACCCAGCTATCAATATGAACGAATTTCCATCTCAGCAAATACATGATGGAGCAATCTTCCACCCAGCACCATTCAACCCTCACCCTAATCTCGCTTCCCATCAAGAGCTTGGCTTGAATCCCTTCAACTTCGACCCGCAGCTTGCCAACCAGCCAGAAATACACCATCCCCAGCAGCGGAATAGCGCCTTTGAACAGAATCCATTCGTGCAGCCTAGAACCCAGGAACCCCGCTTTCAGGAAGTACGGAATCATGCCTCTTCACTGCAGCAAAGCAACAGCTTCAATGCGCAAGACGCTGGCGTGTTTGGGGTGCTTTCTCCTCGAACGAGGCGACAACAGAACCCCGTGAGCGATGGAGACGGAGGCCAATTTGGAGTCCTATCGCCTCACCCTCAGCTTCTGAGCCAGCATCTTAACCATGATGAGCGACTGGGGCGGCTACAACATGAGCTGGACCTTAGGCCCGTGCCTGTCACAGACGGGGGAACTACACATGGACATTTCGATAACATGAAGATGGTAGCGGACCCTCCAAATCTGGCAGAATGGAGACAAAAGCTGTTTGATGTTGATGACATTATTACTCTGACTGAGGATCAGTAGGTGTTCCTGAGGTCACACTTGATACAATCGTGGGTTTAATGCTGCGCGCACAGATTTCAGACATACTTCCCGCACGTGGACAACATCTACTCGCATCGCTCAACTCAGCGATACAAGCGGAAGCCCTTCGTCTCGCACTACTGGGACTGTCGATTGAAAGGAAGGCCTCCAGGAACGGCCAAGTCGAATGACCCAAACAAGAAGAAGCGCAAGCGTCAAGCACGGGAACGCGATCTCTGTGATGTCAAGATTAAGATAACGGAATATTTTCCAGGAGCAAGGTCTTTGATGGGTACAGATTTTCCTGTGGAAACTCCGGCGAATGATAATCCGTTCGCACCGGGACGGTCAGCACCAAACCACCAACAAGTTCAACAATTCGGCATTCTCCAAGCAAACGAGAGCACTGCGCAACCAGACCCTGGCAATGACGGCGCCAGGTACTACACTGTCCAAAGAGTTAATGGGAATGGAGCCAATGGAAAAGGGGATGGGACCGCTGGATCCCATAAGCATACAATCCAAGACAGCGACAAAGTGAAGAGGAGCAGCATCCATAGACACTTTTTGAAAGAGGAAAAAGGAAGGAGAAAGTCATTGGTAAGTGATATATATTTTGCCGTAGCCCACAAATTCGTAAACCCTCAAAGCAGCACTGCACTATTTTCAAGCGCGTTGCGCTCAGATCCGGAAACGCTCGTCATCATCATTGCGGGTCGATGGGAAAACATTGAGCTGTGGATTCACTCAATCGCTTCTCTAATGCCTATGGAATGTCCTTTGGTGCTTACATATTTAAATATCAAACGTTTCGCTTGATTTTCGACGAGATCCATCATTCGCAAGATGTCTGAGAACGCTAACTCCAACCAGAAAACCTATCACAAGAAAGCTACAGGCGCTGCTCTGAACACGGTAAAGAAACACTCAAAAGATAACGACTTGAAACTATACGGGAGTTGTTTCTGGTGAGTCGGCAACTTCTCTATGCAAATCGCTGCTTGTGCAATTACTTGCTTGGAAGAGCCTACATTGACAACTTGCATAGCCCATTTGTCCAGCGAGTATGGATCTCACTAGAAACCAAGGGCCTCAGCTACCAGTACATTGAAGTCGATCCATATAAGAAACCAGAGGAGCTCATGCGAATCAATCCTCGTGGACTAATCCCTGCTCTTCAACACGGCGACTGGGGATGCTACGAGAGCTCCGTTCTAATGGAGTACCTCGAAGATTTGGAATCTGGCTTTCCATTATTACCACAAGGAAACCCCAAGGGTCGAGCCCAGTGCCGTCTTTGGTCTGATCACATCAACCGAAACATTTTGCCTCGTTTCTACGGCCTACTGCAAGCGCAGGAGAACGACAAACAGGTTGAAAATGCCGGCAAGCTCAAAGAAGAGATTGCAAAGATCGTCGACGCTGCAGATCCCCATGGACCTTTCTTCCTTGGCCCTCATATCTCGTTTGTGGATATTCAATTCGCTCCATGGATTGTTAGGCTGCGAAGAGTTCTTGCGCCCTACCGCGGATGGCCAGAACCTGAGGCCGGCAGTCGCTGGGCAGCTTGGGTGAACGCCATTGAAAACAATGAAGGAGTGAAATCGACGACATCTAGTGACGATCTTTATATTGATAGCTATGAACGATACGCCGGTGAGTGTCTATGTGGCATGCACTGAAGGTAAGTAGCCAATAATTGGCGTCAGAGAATCGTCCAAACACAAGCCAAGTGGCAAATGCGATCAACCAGGGAGGTGGCCTGCCATGAGGGGAGGATAAACTAGTCTGGTGATTGATTTCGAGGTATGAGATGGGCAATATTACAATCTCTAGTGAGATATGTGTACTATTTGTGGTCGATGGTCTGTACGATAGATGCAAAAGGTAGATAGTACAAGCTTGCTACAAAATTGTAATTTTGTACATACAATGTCATTCTAGGAACAACATTGGAACACTAACCGATTTCCCTCAATTGCTATATCACAAGACGGTTTGGTAGCCTTCTCAATCATCGTGACAGACTTTAGAAACAGCCCGACAGCCAGCATCCTAAGATATCCACAACCCTCACACCAACCACCATTCCCGCATCCTCCACCACCACACCACAAAATTCCCTCTCTTGACCCCAATGCCCCCACCCACCACCTCCGACTTCAACCCCTCCTGCCC